>APFE031718270.1:34630-91814 GCA_000404065.3 Pinus taeda | reverse complement strand
AAAAATAAAAGTAAAATACAAATTAAATAAATGAAATGAAATGAATAATAATTTATAAAAACGAAATTCATAATACCATGGTTTTCCCATGGTATTTTCAACCCATGGTTTTTTCTTATGGTGTTCTCTAAAGTGGGTTTTTATTAAGAATTTGAAACATGCTTACTTTAAACATATTATAAAGTTAGGTCCTTTGTTGTTTACATTTTGACTTGGTCAAATTGCATAAAAATTAAAATTAAAATTAAATAAATAAATAAATAAAATTAATAATTTTGCTAACCCATGGTTTTCCCATAGTATTTTTAACCCATGGTTTTCCCATGGTATTTTTTAAATTGGGGTTTTGATAAGAATTTGAAACATGATTATTTTAAACATATTATAAAGGCGTAGTCTAACTTACAGACGAATGACTTTTTTAAAAATACTCTAAAGTTTAAAAGTTTATTGCATTGAGAGGTGCTCTCTAGCTCATTATGGTAGAAATGTTGTAATGTCTTGTGCTCCCACGTTGAACATTCTTAAGCCGTCAAATTAGGCAATTGTAGAAGGCTTTTTATTCCAACTTAATGTGGATGAGGATCTGTTGACTTTTTTCTCAAGGGAATATGCTCAACATATGCTATGAAGGGTTGTAGTGTGTTATAGAGTTTGTTAGGTTGTTGACTTTTAATAAATTTAAAAAATTAGATTCGTGCCAAGTGGCTCCCCACCCACCAATCTCCTAGGGATTTGAGGTTATTCCAATTTTAATAAGCTCCTCCATGATAAGTTCTTCATTATTATTTATAATAGTAATTTATGTATAAGTAAATTTTATTTAGCAAAATGGTCCATTACTTTTAATAAATTAAAAAAATTATATTCATGCCATGTGGCTCTCTGCCCACCAATTTCCTAGGGATTTGAGATTATTCCAATTCTAATAAGTTCCTCCATGATAAGTTCCTCATTATTATTTATAACTTTCATTTATATATAAAAAAAATTATTTAGCAAAATGGTCCATTTTACAATAAGATGTGTAGTTTTTTTTTTCAAGTTAAAGTTGACCCATAACTTTTTTATACATGGTTAATTAAGTAAATGTATGCATTGGTAAGACATTCTGCCTGCTGCAATAGTTTTTTTTGTTATAATTATGAAGCTTTTGGCTATATCAACCACATTAATATTTTTAATGTGGTTGTACTATTAAAAGTAACAACAATAATAAAATTAATAATTTTGTCAATCCATGGTTTTCCCAATGTATTTTTAACCCATGGTTTTTTCCATGGTATTATTCTCTAATGTAGCCTATTTAACCAGGTGCATAATATTTTGTTAAAATTACAATTTTTCAATTTTACCTAATTTATAGTCTATGATTAATATTAGTTTCTTCATTTTTACAGTGTATACTCATCTAGACGTAATAGAAAACTCAATTATGAATCTAGCTAGTAGGCTATCCCTTTCATCACAAAATAATATGATTGATTTCATGTTAAATTTTAATTTATTTATCAAATAAGTGAATTAAATTTTGTATTTGAAAATAACATAAAGAAATCAATAAAATAAATAGAAAGCAAACCTAGTTATTAAGCATAATATTTTAAAATTAACAAAGAAGAAATCCCAACTAACAAAACGGGTTTTATCTATCAAGTAAATAAAACATTTGTAATTGCTAAAATTACATTAAAAATAATAATAATAATTATGTCGTAAGACGTTCCCCAACTATCCTAATTGCTTTGTGTCATAATCTGTACCATTAGATATTTTGTTAGACAATTGAGTTAAGATGATCCATGGATTTAATATTTTAAAATTAACAAAGAAGAAATCCCAACTAACAAAACAGGTTTTATCTATTAAATAAATAAAACATTTGTAATTGCTAAAATTACATAAAAATAATAATAATAATTATATCGTGGGTTCCCTCTGAAATCAACTATCTCAATTGCCTTCGGGTCATAATCTGTACCATTAGATATTTTGTTAAACAATTGAGTTAAAATGATCCATGGATTTGAATTGCATGACGGTTGCTAGCGTTCCCAACTGTACAAACTACTTTGGCTAGTGAGTCAAACGTGTTCATTTGCCCCCGCGCTTGCGCTTTGGATAGCTAATTAGTTGCAACCGCTCTGGATAGTTACTCTAGCTAGTGAGTCAAGCGTGTCCGTTGCCACTGCTCTGGATAGTTGCTTTGGCTCGTGAAAGTTATGCACTCGAGCTTCTCGAGCTTGTTGCATGTACTCAGTGTGCTTGAGATGGGCAATTTTTCAGAAAGAAAACAAGACATTCAAGAGTGTAGAGACTACTTTGTTTGGATCTGTGCTCAGGCTTATTACATGTATTCAATGTGTTTGAGATGGGCAATTTTTCAGAAAGAAATAAGGCATTCAAGAGTGTAGAGACTACCTTGTTTGGATCTGTACTTGGGCTTGTTGCATGTACTCAGTGTGCTTGAGATAGGCAATTTAAAAAAAAAAAAAAAGGCATTCAAGAGTGTAGAGACTACCTTGTTTGGATCTGTAGGTCGTCTCGATGTTGGAAAGGAATTTATAATCTTCCCTAGGTGGATGTCTCCCACAATCTTGATGCTCTCGAGGTTTCTTTGATTGTGTAGTCACACAATACGAATAAGAGATCTATCTTTCTAGTTTAGTAATTGAAGACTTGACTTCGAGGCCTGTAGATTTCAGAGCTCTTGTCTAATGATGCTAATGCTAATTCTTAATACGATGCAAATATTAAAAAATCTAAACCGCGCAAAAAAACCATGAACTCTTGTCTAATGATACTAATGCTAATTCTTAATACGATGCAAATATTAAAAAATCTAAACCGCCCAAAAAAACCATGAATAAAGAAGTCGAGAAAGTTTTGACAGTTTAAGAGAAACCACTTCAACGTATACAAATCCCCACCCCTATTCTTTCCTGTCAGAAGGCTTAGCGGGTTGCGTTATTTGGTTTGAAGAAAAAGCAGTTTGGATGAACAGAATTTTGTGCTTTTGAAACTTCTATTTGGCTGGACTGAGTATTTTATTATAAATGCCATGACAAGTTCTCATAAATTTAGCGTGGTTGATCTGCACTAAAATTGAAATTCGATTTGTATATGTTTTTCTTATTAGTTTTATCTGATAAAAATATATTTTTATCATTAATATAAACAATATTTTATTTATGTGGCCTTGCAACGTCAACTTTGACTTGTATATGTTTTTCTTACCAGTTTTATCTGATAAAAATATAATTTTATCATTAATATAAACAATATTTTATTTATGTGGCCTTGCAAGGTCAACTTTAGTTTAAGGTATTGCAAAAGGTATTTTTAATAGTCACCAACCGCGTATTTCATAATAAATTGAATTAGTATATGCTTCGACATCAACTCGGCAACGTACTCTGTAAATTCTTTTTTTTTTGTTTGTGATGGGTGTTTTCCAGTATTTTCTTTTATTTATAGAAAATATATTTGTCGCTGGATATTTATTTTAGATCATTGGACAAAATTTAATTACTTGAAAAAAAGTTTTAGGAACGACAATGTACTCTATAAATTCCTTTTCTTTTGATTTGTGATGGTTGTTTTCTAGTATTTTGTTTTATTTATAGAAAATATATTTGTTGCTGGATATTTATTTTAGATCATTGGACAATATTTAATTACTTGAAAAAAAGTTTTAGGAAGACTCATTTTGGTGGATTATTTGGCAGCAGATGCCTATCATTCTTTATAAGAATGGTTTTTATTGCCATGTGGCCCTATTATGAGGATTGATTATTTAAACCAAACAGTGTTATTCTTTTTTAAGTCATCAAGATCTCTGTGATTCTTTATAAGTATGGTTTTTATTGCCATGTGGCCTTATTATGAGGATTAATTATTTAAACCAATAGTTGTATTCTTTTTTAAGTCACCAAGGAATAACTAAGCAGGAGTGGTTCCTTTTACTTCACAAAATTCTATTTCAAAGAATGCAAATTTTTTAAACCCTAAACTTCATAATTAGTCTGTATATTGGGGATTATTATCATTTGACTTAATTTCTTGTAGTATTACTTAGGTTTATTTATTTTGGAATGGTTTAACATATGGGTTGATAAAAGTTAATAAACATTTATTATCAAATTTAAAATAAAAATAAAATTAAAAAAATTAACTATATTTAATTTTTTTATTAAAAAATAATTAATTGCACTTGGAGTCTTATTTTACAACTCAATATGAGGAAGATGTGTGATTCTATCAGTGGTAAATATGGAGTTGACACATCTTTCTTAAAATAAAACAATATTAATTAGACAAATATGGCAAAAATTATTGCGCGAACAGGTGCTCTACAACCGGTTGTAAGGTAGGCCTAAATGTTTAACATTTTTACTAACCCACTATATGGATAGTTGTATAGGCGTAAATGTTTAACATTTATTTTGCTCCATTAAAAAGTAATAAAAGGTTAAAAGTAATATAGAGCCTATATGAGGGAGATGTTGTAGTGTCTATAATGAATGTAAACATTTAAATCTTGGCTCAATTAATAATAAAGGTTAAAAGTAATCAAAGTAATAAAATTTAATTTATCATAGTGTAATTTTGTTTTGCACGGTAACTTAACCCCTCCAACTTAGGCTATAAATTTTACTCTATGAAAAATTACATAAATAATTATAAGTTAGATTGGTCATTGATAAATTAATAATGGTTGATAGACAAATCATCCTATGGTCTTGCCTTGGTAAGGAGTAATAAATTGAGATGTGAAGTGGATAAGTAAATTGCTTACTTGCAAAAATTTTGGTGGGTAGTAACCACTAGTAAGTCTATACATTTAAAGCTTTACTCCTCCGTAAGTGTTGAAGATATCATAAAAAATGGTTGCTTAAATTTTGGTAGGAAGTAATTGACGGTAAATATGTCATTTAATTGAATATAAGTGGTGGTCTGGGTGCAGGTGTAATGAACAATCGTTCAAATTCAAAAACTATTTCTACAAGTTCAGGTGGAATTTCTTCTTGGATTTCCTTTGGAGTATTAGTTATCTACCTTCAAACTTGGCTATTCTACTAAATTAGCAGACCTGCTTAATTTTAGCCGCAGCGTGACAACTTTTCAATTGCCACCGAATCAAAAGGAATTCAAACTTTTGGTTAATTCCTTATCGCGTCTGCCTTTCCACAAATATTATTGTGTTAATTCTCTGTCGTTGATCTTACCCTTCAATCTGACGGTTGATGGTTCACCCGATCAACGAAACTAATCAGTGACGCTCCACCGTTGATCATAGTGCACTTGATCCAACAGTTAACAACGATATTGGGTGAGGCACTTGCACAAGGATTACCCTCCCGATAAAGGGGTTTTCTCTCTCCACCCGAGTGCCATGTGTCGGTTGATTAATGGAATCGGGTGACCACTCGAATTACCACTTACCACTTTTTCTTCACCCGATAACCAACTTTGCTGATAAAACCACCTTCCTTCCTTGACTATTGCACGAGTTGATTGGTGCGCTATGACTGTTAGATCTATTGGATTTGTAGATCAGATGGCTCTCGCTCTTCTTCCGGGTTTACCGTGATTTGTTAGGCTTCCCTCTGTTTCACTATGATTTTAGCGCTTCTACTAGATTTAGTTCTACACTTTATAATTCGAAGCTTAGCTAATTAAAGCTTTGTGGTTCGAAACACATTCAATTTAACTTAATACACGGCGAAAGAGAAAACTAAACGCGACCACACCAGATCATACAAAACTCTAAATTTTCAGGCCAAACTGAAATTCAATAATACACAAAGATACTTCAGAGGGATGCAACGCCTCCGGGATTGACCAATTATACACAAAAAAACACAAAGATACAATTTCTGTAACTTAATCTTATATGGCCAAATCAAGCCAAATGAGTCAAAATCCTCTTACAATCATTCAAAACTTGCATAAATACCATTTCATTCTAACAATCAGATCCTTAATCTCTCGATCGAATCTGCCTAATCTTAAACAATATATAATCAGGTTGATATTCTCCTCGAGAATCTCAACTAAATCTAAACTACTTGAATTAATTACAAAATCACTCGATCCCTAAATCCTAGCTCAATTCCTATCTAGAAAACTTGTAAATTGACAACTAAAGGATCCCACTCCTTTGCTTGTAAACTTTTTTTGTATTTTTTGAATAAATTCGATGCCTTTTGTCTTCAAGCCTCATGTTCATGCATCAGACTCCTGAGGACAAAATTCTTCATGGGCTCTTGTCCATGAGCTCTTCTACGAAACTGCCCCACTTCTGTAGCATGGCATCTGTCATCCAAGTAGCTTCAGCAATTGGTTGATCCTTCCATTTGACCAAATACTGAAAATACTCCTGTCCTCTTGTCTTCTTCAACAATTTCTTGTCCAAAATCCTCTCTGGATTTAATTCTTTTGCTATAGGTAATTGTTTTACCCAATCAATCTCTTGTTCTACTTGATCCTCTGCTGTGTCATCTGCATTTCCACTTTCATACCTATATAAATCAGCAACATTGAAAATTGGAGATATTCCAATATCAGGGGGTAATTCAATTTCATATGCATTTGCAGAAAATTTCCTCAAGACTCTGCATGGTCCAATTTTCTTAAACTTTAGCTTATTATATTCCCTTTTTGGAAATCTTTCCTTCCTTGGGTGTGCTAAAACCAAATCACCAACCTCAAAATTAACTTCTCTTTTCTTCAAATCTGCTCTGCTCTTGTATTTTATGTTGTTGTCCTGCAGTTGTTGTTTTACCTGTTCATGTATTGCTTGAACTTCTGTAGCAAAATCTTCTCCTTTCAGCTTTTCCCAAGTCTCTCAATTCAGACACTCCTCTTGGGTGCATTCCATAGATTATATGGAATGGACTCTACCCTATACTGCTGTTAGGAGAATCATTATATGCATATTCTGCCTATGCCAATACTTGATCCCACTGTTTTGGATATTCACCTGCAAGACTTCTCAGAAGATTACCTAAGCTTCTATTTACAACTTCAGTCTATCCGTCAGTTGGAAGATGATAAGCAAAACCGAAACTTAGTTTAGTTCCAAGCTTCTTCCACAACGTCCTCCAGAAATTTCCAACAAATTTGGTGTCTCTGTCTGGAACAATTCTCTTAGGTAACCCATGTAATCTTACAATCCCCTTTAAAAACAGATTAGCAATGTGAGTAGCATCATTGGTTTTATAACATGGAATAAAATAATCCTTTTTTGAAAACCTGTAAATTACTACATAAATTGAATCATTTCCTCTTTGAGTTTTTTGTAAACCCAAAACAAAGTCCATACTTACCATATCCCAAGGCCTATCTGGAATAGGTAATGGAACATACAAACCTATGTTTTGGCTCCTTCCTTTTGCATACTGACAAACTTTACAATTTTTCACACACTTAATTAATTCTTATTCTCATTAAAATCACTCAAAATCCTAAATAATTACATTAATTTAACACTTAGGAAACCAACTTCCTTAAAATACAAGACCCCATATGTCTACTAAAGTATAATGATAATTCTGAGTTGAATGCTCTTGCATCAATAAGTTATTTTCAAATATTTCATTTTTAGAAGGTTTTCTTGCAAAAATTAGGAATAAAAAATCACTACACAAATACCTAAAAATCACGCATGAATATTGCAAGCATATCTATAAATGATAACATAAAGTATGTAAGGTAGTTATCCAAATGGAATTATATTGTGCAAAGGTTGCAATAAGACCTTCAAGTTATGGTCCAATCAAATGTTTGAAAATTATTTTTTTAATAAGATTGAAAAATAAATATTTATTTTTCAAAGTTAGCATTATAATTTGCATTAGTCAATGCTAATCTAATAGCTATGTCACAAGGTTCGTTGAACTTCAACCTTGAGGTCGAACCTCATAGCCATTGACCAAGTCCATATATCAAAGCTCATAACCTCGGGTCACAACTCAAGATTGTAATTTATCTTTGTAGTTTCCACCTAATCTAATCATTGCTCAAGCTTGTAATCTATCCTTGCAGTTTCCACCGAACCCAATCATTGTTAAACGCAAACCATGTGACTTAGTCTAATAGTGATTAATAGACAAATCAATTGTTATTCCCCATAACCATATTTAAATTCAATTAACAAGCACATAAAAATTGAACACTTACAATAAAATTACAATATAACAAGTTTCTTAACCATGGATATCCATCCTCACTTTACCATAACTCATTTCACAATTAAAAACTAAAAAGTGAAATGTATTAGACATTACATATACCATTGATAACATAGAGTAACAATTTTGGATCATATGGATGGAGGCGAAAGAGAGGGTGCGGGGGCGGGGGGGGGAGAAGGAGAAAGAGAGGGAGATAGTGAATAGAGATGGAAGAGAGAGAGAGAGGGGGGAGGAAAGAAAAAAGACATAGATAGATAGAGAGAGGGAGAGAGGAAGTGAAAAGGGGGAGATAGAGAGAGAGTGAGGGTGAGAGGAGAGGAGGGAAGATAAATATAAGGAGAGGAGAGAGAGAGGGAGAGAAATGGAAGAGAGAGAGGGAGGGAGATAGTGATAGATTTGGATGGTAGACAGAGAGATAGGGGGAGATATATAGGGATGTGGAGGAGAAAGGGAGAGAGAGGGGGAGAAGAACAAAGACATATAGAGATAAAGGTGGAGAGAGAGAGAGGGAGTGATAAGGGAGAGTTGGAGAGAGAGAAAGTAAGAGAGGAGATGAGGGAAGAGAGAGAGGGAGACATGGAGACGGGGG
The DNA here is from genome assembly GCA_000404065.3 of Pinus taeda. Lineage (NCBI taxonomy): Eukaryota > Viridiplantae > Streptophyta > Pinopsida > Pinales > Pinaceae > Pinus > Pinus taeda. The sequence continues at coordinate 83,027 of APFE031718270.1, read as the reverse complement.
AGGGGAAGGGGAGAGGGAGAAGGATATAGGGAGGGACATAGTGACATAGTTGGAGGGTAGAGAGAGAGAGAGTGAGGGAGAGAGAGATGGGGGAGAGACAAAAGGATATGGGAGAGAAAATGAGAGAGATGAAGGAAAAAGGAGAGGACTTGAGAGAGAGAAGGAGAGAGGAATGGAAAGAGATATGGAGTGGGAGGGGTAGAGAGGGAGGGAAGAAGAAATAAATAAAGAGAGAAAGGTGGAGAGAGAGAGAGAGAGAGGGTGACAAGGGAGAGATGGATAGAGAGTAGAGTGGGAAGAGAGAGAGAGAGAGATGAATCCAACCTAGATATGGTATGTGTGTATATAAAAACCAACATAGACCCATCTTAACCCGAGATTTATCAAACACCAAGAGGGATTGAATCACTTGAGGTGAAAACCTCTTTTTTAAGAGCAAAACTTGAGGAAAGGCTTTCACCTTGAAAGATTTGATCCCTTTTGAAGCTTGATAGGTCCGAGGTTAAAATAGATCTACGCTAGTATATATGAAACAAGGTCAAATAATCAAATTGAGAAAAATATAAGAGAAAGTCAAATAATCAATTTGATAATAGTTCAAATAAATAATTTTAGCATTAAGAATAGAAAATACTATTAAAAATAAAGGGTTAAACTTTGACTAAGAATTTATTTTTATTAAATAGAATTTAAATTTTTATAGGAAATTATTATTATTGATGATGATGGTGGTTAACATCCACCAAAATCAATATGGTCTACTAGACCTAAAGAAGTAATTAACTAAGACTCTTTAATATTTTATTTCTATGATTAAAAAGAAGGGAGAGAAGCATCCCAAGATCATTGTAGTTTGCTAACTTATCAAGTCAAGAAGGTTGGTAGTGTGACCAATGTTTTGAAAATGAGAACATATGAGAGTAAAGGGCGAGCAATCCAAAAGAAAGTGCTTTTCATCTTCATCTTTCTTAGTATCATAAAGTGGGGAAATTCTTTCCTCCGAAGGTGTTTTGGGAATAGACCAATGCTCGGTTTCACTCCGAAGCTCATGAGAATTAGTTCTTATCTTTGCAATCTTCATTTTATTCTTAGCACTGGTCAAGACAGAAAGCTAATTATGGTTAACATGAGTAGGGTTGATCACCTTCTTATAATACCTTAGCTTCATTTTTCCATCTAACTCCTTATCATCCCACATCTTATCCTTAAATTTGGAAGTAATAATGTTTTTAATATCATCCTTAATCTCCCAGATGATTTACTCTTTTATCCCCCAATGATCAAGTCAGGATTGAGCATCCTTATGCCAACCTAGCTTGAGCTGGAGGTGGGGGTTTTGGCTAGAGTAAGAAGCAATTCTGGGGAGCCTTTTGGCTTCCATGTTGTGCAACTTGTACATTAAATATCTATACATAGCCATGTTTTCAATGGGGGAAAGGCTAGATTTAATCAAGGGAATAGGGTATGAAGTGTTTCCTTTAATCTTGAGGTTGTAAGTTATAATTTGTTTTTGGATCATCTCAATCTTTGTCCATGATTCTCTAGATATATTGCATCCCCAAACCTCACATCCATATAAAATAACAAGGGTGATGGGAGTCTCGAAGAGGAAATTTTTTCTACTCCAAACCCAAAGATCTGTTGACTTACAATTGTTTTCAAGCTCATATTAAGATTCAAAAATCCTCTTCTCAATGTTATAGTTCCGGTTGAGCTGATGGTGAATGTCAGTACCTAAATATTTGTATGAGGAAACCTTCTCCAAGTAATTGTTATCATAAATGAAATTATCATAGTTAATCCTTTTGGATTTAATTATCATGACTTTAGTCTTGTTGATATTTACAATCATACCCATCTTAGAGTAGTAATCATGGAGGATTCCAAGTTGCTGTTCATAATCATGAGGGATTTTGACAAGAAGAACAATATCATCAATATAGAGGGGAATAGTAATGAAAATACCATCGAGCTTGGGCCCATCACATCGTATAGCTTCTAAACACTCTCCCATCTTATCAATATAAATTCCAAAATGCATAGGAGATAGGGGACAACCTTGCTTAACCATGATATTGCATTTAACCAACCCTTGGTGGTTTTAAGCTTGGAAATAACATTCATGTATAACCTAGTTACAACCACCCTAAGCTCAAGAGGAACCATCTTAACCATGATATTGAATTTAACCAACCCTTGGTGGTTTTAAGCTTGGAAATAACATTCATGTATAACCTAGTTACAACCACCCTAAGCTCAAGAGGAACCATTATCTCATCGAGCCTTTACCATAACTTCTCCAGAGGAATAATGTCGAAAGCTTTTCTAAAGTCAGTAAAATAACGTACCAGATCAATTTTACTATTGTGAAACTCCTCGACAATGGTCCTAAGAGTGAAAAGGTGGTCAATAGTTGAGTGATGCCTCCTAAATCCATCTTGCCCTTTAGATCTTTTACCATATATTTCAAGCTAGGGGCTAATCTTCTTCTCCAGAACTAAAATGTGGCTAATCATGATAGTCCTATAGTTAGAAAGAACGCTTTTATCCCCATTTTTAAAGATAGGCACAACAAAAATTTGCATCCAAGGCTTAGGGAAGTCGTGTTTCACTGCCAAATTAAGAATTTTATGTATATGAGGGATGAGGATAGACCTTCCCATTTTGAAAATTTTAGTTTGGTAACCTTCAATATCCCTAGCTTTCCCATTAGCGAGCTTCTTAATCCTAAACTCTATGTCCTCCAAAGAAAAGATATCTTCCTCTATAAGCGTGTTTATGATGTTGCACATGGTGTCTGGGGAGTCATAGAGGTTTTTAAGATAGATACCCCATTATTTAAAGGGATCAAATTGTCTTCTTTCATTTTACAGACAGTAATATTCCTCCAAAACTTTTTAGGCTCAACTTTAAAGAGCGAAGAAGACACTCTTGCCTCTTATTTTTATAGTACATTTTCTTCATTTTAATAAGAGCCTTGTACGCACTTATCTTTTCAAATATTATAATGTTGTTAGGAGCATCCCTATCGCCTTCTTGGTCAACTTACAATCCTTATCATACCAAGGGTTGGAAAATCTATTGTCCTTTTTATACAATACCTTGGTAAAGAATTTGTTAATGGTACTGAAGAGGGCTATAGTAAATTTGTGGTAGATGTGGTCAATGCTATCATTATACATTAGGGAACCTAAATCCCTTGTTAAATCTTTTAAGAAGAGATCCATTTTACTTTTATTGAAGTGTCTATGCTTTTGACTTACCATTCTTTTACATGTGGTTGGTGTGTATATCAAGATTGACGTTAAAGAATAACGATATGTTTCCCTGATTTAATTCTAATTTCTTTAAATATATTTGTGCACAATAATTAATCCTCCCCTTAAATCATATCTTTTAACCTTAATTTAATTTAATTCATAAACTATGCATTAAACCTGTGGGATATACTTCAGCAGATTGGTCGTGGATTCATGAAAGGTTCTTCAAGAGGATAGCGGGTTGGGAATTTAAATGTCTTTCATTGGCTGGGAGATTTATATTAAAACAAGCAGTTCTAGTACAGTTAATGGTTTATTGGGCCCATCTCTTCTTCATTCCTGTTAAGATAATCCACAAACTGAATAGGACTACTGCTAATTTCATTTGGGGGGGTAATAAGGATCACAAAAGTTTCCATCTAACAAAGATCTCAAATTTATCTCGTCCTAAAAAACTGGGGGGATGGGGTATTTTGGATCTAAATTTGTTCCGTATTGCTCTCCTTCGCAAATCATTATGGGAGGCTGTATTTGGGGATAACATCTGGAGCAAAATCATTAAGACAAAATATATGTAAAACAAAGATTTATCTTTCTGGTATAGACAAGGATCTTTTGGTCCTCCCCATGGATCTGCCATTTGGAGAAGTTTCCGAAAACTTGAGCATTTTTTTCTTAATAACTTGGCATGGAGCTTTAATTCGGGGGAAAAGATCTTTATTGGTTTTGATTCCATTGCGGGTGGTGAAGAGGATATGCCTATTTCTCAGCAGGTACTTTGGTCCTTATAGCAAAAAGCGATCTTTTTTTGGGACCAGGCCATTGACAGATGGATGGGATCCCTTCCTATATGGAAATCGACCGAGATGTTGGATCTCAATGCTGATCTAGCTCCTCAATGGGATAAGGTCATTTGGTCTATGAGAAACAGCGGTATTTTCAAAATAGAGGAGGTGGATCAACTAATTTGGAAATGTTACAAGGGGAGATCTTTAGTTTATGTAAAATATATTTATAACCAACTTCAGTGGGACAAATCAAACCCCCCTGATATCATTTTCCCCTTAACCTTTTGGAAATTGAGTTGCCCTATCAAGATTATTTTATTCGCTTGGTTGGTTTTTCACAATAAGAATTTAACGTTGGATAACCTACAAAAAAGGAATTGGAGCGGGCCAGCAATCTGTCCTATTTGCAAATCGAATGAAGAAAACAATTATCACATTTTCCTCATTTGCCCCTATTCTTTGAAGATATGGAAGTGTCTTGCTGATCATTTTGGTTTTAATAGGATTTCTTTCCCATCTATAAAGGACGCTTTTCAATGGTGGAGTAAGATGAAAACAGACTGGAGACCTATTCCGCTGTTTGCCATTTGGGCTATATGGAAATGGAGGAATAGAGCACTTTTCCAAACAGTAAGGAAAGCTATTCCAATGTTCTTGATTCCCTTTTATCTTAACTTTCTGTCTACAGATCCCCAAATACTCTTCATAGTTATAGGAAGCGTTTTGGAAATAAGATGGAGCCCTCAATTGTTCCACGTGCTTACTTTGATGGGGCGGCAATGAATGGTTTTTGTGCATGTGGGGTTCTTATTATTCCATGTGAGGACCAGCATATTGGCATCTCTTGGCACGGTGGGAAAGGGACGAACAATGAAGCAAAGGCTATGGCCTTGGCGAGACTCTTGAGCCTTAGTGACTTTTTAAACATCCAAGGTTTGCATATTTATTAAGACTCCAAGGTGGTAATTGATCATGTAAAATCTGTCCATTTCATCAAAAATATAAATCTTGTGGGGTGGCTGGACAGAATAGCCTCTATCTGGAAATCACGTAAGGACTATGGTATTCAACATATCGATAGAGCTTTTAACAAAGAGGCAGATGCTCTCTCTAAAGAAGGCCTTTCTTCACCAAATGAATTATGGAAGGTTTCCATAACAGTGGGAGATGTTTGGCATAATATACAGGACTTCTATCTGCCAAGTACATAACATATTATCTCTTTTCTCCACATCTCCGGTATGTAGCATGAACTCTTTTATATTTTCTCTTTTTTTCTCAGTCATTCTCATCACAGTTGCTTTATACAGAATGCCTCTATATAATACTGTATAATCTAGAGATGGATTCTGTTTTTTTCTTGGTGATCTGAAACGGATATCTATCATCACAGTTGCTTTATACAGAATGCCTCTATATAATACTGTATAATCTAGAGATGGATTCTGTTTTTTTCTTGGTGATCTGAAATGGATATCTATCAATCTGTTGGCTTGCATGCAAGTATATTTTTGTGATATTTATCATGATATCTCTCATCATAAGCCTACAAGCCATAACTAGATTCACTATCTAATAATTATCTCTGGCAAATATGATTATCAAAATTATTATGAATATATATAGTTTCCTAATAGAAAAAAAATAAAATAAAAAATAAAATTAAAAATCATTATAAATATTCTATTCAAACTTTTTATATTCATTTTCTATCTTTCTATTTAATCCCACAATTTTTATTCCAACAAAATGATAGGTTTTTATTCAAACAAATTCCTTTTTTAGTCATATTTGAGATTATTATAATTAATAAAATTATTTAGTTTTATATTAATAGTAAAATATTTGAATCTATTATTAAATTAAATTAATTTTTATTAATCAAAATTGACACTTATTTAATAGAATTTCTTATTCTAATACTAATTTATTATGTATTATTAAATTGATTATTTGAGCAACTTTTATATTTTTATCAATTTGATTATTTCTTTTGATTGATAAGTGGGTGAATTCTGAAAATCACGTTTACCCTATGGCTAACAACTCAGGGGCATCTAAGTCGTCAAAGTCACCCGGGGATCCCACCCTGCCTGAGCTGCAGCAGTGAAAACCATGCTAGATTTTTGGTATCCGCGAGACTAGAACCGGTGACCTTTGCATACGGAGCTGCGGGCTCCTTCACGGACTGTTTTAAATCTCTTTTATGTCAATTTGATTATTTCACCTGAGTTTATATATACATTTTTCTCATATTTCTCTAATTTAATTAATTTACCCATTTAAATCAATTCAAATTCAATTCGAACTCTTTTATTGGATACTTTTATTCCTTATTTCCTTCCTTAATTAATTAATAGTTAAACCATTATTTAATAATATCAACAATGTCATCATTTCCCTTATCCTAACGACTATATTCCAATTCTATCTTCTATATATATTAGTCTAGCACTCTTCACACCATCAATTTGCTTTATGTCCCTGAAGATGGGTAATACAACATAGAGTTTGCTTTATATCCCCGAAAATGGGTGATACAACACAAAGTTTACTTTATGTCCCCAAAAATGGGTGATATAACATAGAGTTTGCTTTTAAGTCCCTGAAAATGGGTGATACAGCACAGAGTTTGCTTTACGTCCTTGATGAGTGATAAAACAGAGTTCGCTTTACGTCCCTCTAGATGGATAATACAACACAGAGTTTACCAGAAGCTTTAATCAACATTAAATTAATCAAGTTAATGGCTGCAAATCTTCTGCATGCTAAATGTTTATATATTGTTATTTACCTTTAGTTTATTTTATATATTAGCAGTGATTTCATGACTAAGAGTTGAGAGTAAGATTTGATTGTGGGCTTTACAATGTTTTATGAGCATCCACGCTCCATTAAGTCTACATGCAAGAGCGTCTTGATACAATATTATTTTATCCCTTGAAACTAATCCCAGAGTAAGATTTAATTGCTGGCTTTATAATGTTTTATGAGCATCCAAGCTTCATTCAGTCTACATGTAAGAAACTAATCCCAGAGTAAGATTTAATTGCGGGCTTTATAATGTTTTATGAGCATCCAAGCTTCATTCAGTCTACATGTAAGAGCGTTTTGATACAATATTATTTTATCCATTAAACTAATTCCATGGCTCGTTAAAATATTTTTCTTTCTTGCTTTCTCCACACATATATTAATATTAGATTGAAAGCATTCAATTAAGTAATATTCTTTTATCTATATATATATGCGCATAGTCTAATTTATAGACAAAATAATCTTTTTTTCCTGAATTCACTAAAATTTGGTTATACAATTTCAAGATTTTTTGTTTTTTAAAACACATTTTTGAATGCATAAATAGATTCAACACCCTGAAAAACCTTGCGGGCATTTGAAGATTTTTTGTTTTTTAAAATGCAATTTTGAATGCATAAATGGATTGAACACTTGGAAAACCAGACTTATAGACAAAATAACCTTTTTCCCCTGAATTCATCAAAATTTGGCTATACAATTTCAAGATTTTTTGTTTTAATGCATAAATGGATTCAACACCTTGAAAAACCCTGCGGGCATTTGAAGATTTTTTGTTTTTTAAAATACATTTTTGAATGCATAAATGGATGGAAAACTAGAGTTATAGACAAAATAACCTTTTCCCCCTGAATTCACCAAAATTTGGCTATACAATTTCAAATTTTTTTGTTTTAATGCATAAATGGATTCAACACCCTAAAAAACCCTGGGGGCGTTTGAAGATTTTTTGTTTTTTAAAATACATTTTTGAATGCATAAATGGATTGAACACCTGGAAAACTAGACTTATAGACAGGATAACATTTTCCCTTGAATTCACCAAAATTTGACTTTACAATTTCGAGATTTTTTGTTTTAATGCATAAATGGATTCAACACCCTGAAAAACCCTGCGGGCTTTTGAAGATTTTTTGTTTTTTAAAATACATTTTTGAATGCATAAATGGATTGAACATCTGGAAAACCTGGGGCATTCGAATTATGCAAATTAAACAATTTAAACTCAATTTAGATTAAATTGTTTTAAAACTCTTTGTCGAATTTTGATTAAAATTAACCAGGAAAATGATCGTGAAAAAAAACCATTTCATCTATAAATTAAACCATGTCTATATTTTTAAATTAATATTGTTTTAATGTTGAATAAAAAACACAACGCACTGGATACTCTCACGACCTAGTCAAAATCAAATACTCTACTAAGACATAATTAAATCCACCACATAAAATTCTATGTAACATTACAATTAACTCCCACCCTCAATTCCTCAAGAATGAAATATACTTATCAGATAAATCTATTTTTGGATTAAGAATATCCAAGCTTGAATTAGTGCCCATCATTACACAATACTCTTTTTATCCTTTAAAACTAAATAAATAATAAATAAATAAATAAATATATAATATATATAAATTTTAAATTGTAGTTAGTTTTGACGTTGAATGAAAATAGTGTTTGAAATACCCTTACCTGAGACTACTCGAAGTTGAATGCTCCACTAAAATTAGTGGAAGTACCCATAAAACACTACAATTAACTCCCACTCTCCATTCCTAAAAATAAAATATACTTAAAATAACATCTAATCAACCTTATAGTTCTAATAACTTTGACAATTTATCTCCCTTCTAAATTTAGAATCCTTCTCTCTCATAGTTGGTTCGATTTGGCCGTGGTTCAAGGGCGAGATTGACGGAGAGTCTACTGCAAATTCAAATTTTCTGAGTACCCGTAATGGTTCTAACGGGCAGTTCCCGAAATGGCACCTCGCAGATTCATTATGAACCGTATACAAGAAGAGTCGGCTACAATGCCAGCTCTAAATCATCCCACAGCTGATGCATTTAAACAAATTTTGGCTATGATTCCACCTTTACTTTTAGGCTTGCGAAGGATCTGAGGTCTATTAATAACTATAATGGTATGGAAAAAAGGGGCTGTTAGGTTGTATGTGATAGTATCTGCGTGTCGGCAGGAATTTGCGCATTTGAATCAGATCCATTCGCAATGGTTCTCCCAACCAAGAAATTGCTGGGGGTGAGGAATCCTGCTAAGAAATGCCAGAAGCGGAAGCAGAATAAAAATCAGCTTCAAGGATTTCTGAACAATGTGGTGGATGGTTTGAAATCCGTCAATGTGGTGGGTAATTTGAAATCCGTGGCCAAATCATTCAAAGGTGCCCATCACACGGTGTTTAGAGTGTTAGCAGAATGGCTGGAATTGGACCAGGTTTCCCATCAAAGGCAGGCACTAACAGACAAACAAGAGAGTACAGCTGTTGTTACAAACACCATTTTGCCGCCCCTGGTGGGTTGGGATTTGGAGATGCAGAAGAAGACGATAGTTTTAGATTTGGATGAAACCCTAGTTCATTCAAGTGAAAAGCCCCTCAGGTTTTACGATTTCGCTATTGAAGTCACCATGGAGGGCGAAACCACCACTTACTATGTATTGAAGAGGCCTGGTGTAGATGAATTATTAACTGAACTGGCAAATAAATATGAACTTGTGTTGTTCACTGCATCAATGAAGGAGTACGCGGATGCTGTTCTGGACCGGATCGATCCTCATAAGGCCATCAGTTATCGGCTATACAGAGATTCATGCACAGAAATCTCAGGAAAGTTTGTGAAGAACCTCTCATTGCTGGGGCGAGATTTGAAGAGGGCTATGATAGTGGATGATAATCCCAATGCATATATGCTGAACCCTCAGAATGCGGTTCCTGTCAGTTCCTTTGTGGACAATCTGAATGATAAGGAGTTGGCAAGTGTCATAAGGTTCTGTAAAGTCGCTGAAAAATATGAAGACCTAAGGGAAGCAATAAGGCGTTATGTTGTACCTCCGTTGTCATCCCCCTCCTGGGGTCAATAACGACAAAGACTTCTGAATTTACAGGACCGTCAAAATGATTCTACTCGCCATACAAGTTGTCTTTGATACGAAAAACAAGGTCAGTTTTTAGCTGTGATGTTAATACATCTGAAGGGCTAATTTTGATTCAAGGGTCACGCTGCCTTTCTGTTTTTTAATCGTTGGAATTGCAAATCGCAGATTTGATCCTGGAATCGTGTAGTTTGTGGAAACCAGCTATTACTGTTTTGGGTCATCTTTATTCGCGACATTGCCTATATTCTTAACTAATGCTAATGTCTATATATACCGCACCTCACAGGGAACTCTACTGACAATCTCACTCAAATGTGTAATGTTTTGTGGCAGTACCATCCATTTGCCCTTTTTTTATTGCTGGCGAGAGGCAGAGCATTGCCTTGGCATAGCTTTTTTTATTCCAAGGCATACGCAAGGTGCAGAATAGTTTGTTCAAGTCTTTTTATTTATGCAACCTTGAAAATGGTTATTGGAGTTAGCACTCCTTTGTAATAGAGATGTATTTACAAAGAAACGAGAAGTGTTTGATTACATTGGGGGAATTGATTTTGTACACATTTGTGTTTTTATTTAAGCAAACTTGAAAATGGTTATTGGAGCTAGGACTCCTTTGTAATTTATAGAGATGTATTTACAAAGAAACAATAAGTGTTTGATTACATTGGGGGAATTGATTTTGTACACATTTGTGATTCGGTTCATTAATTTAATCTGTGGTTTATTCCCTTGGCACCCATAGAATTGCTGGAAAATGAGAAGTTGAACTGCACGATATTTGCCTTTATTATAGTCTCTTTGTTAACTGTATATTTCGTTGCTTACATCCTGTGGTTAGAATCTGGATTCTTGGATGGAGTAGTTTTTCTGTTTTTTAATTTATTTCTGTTACAGTTATGTGCTTCATGTTGGTACCTTTTCTGGACATAATCTGAAGAGATCCGCTGTAAACTGTCGTTCCCAAGATTTCCGAAACTTGTCATGGACATTTCATTATAAGTTAACCACAATTCCGACCAGTACTTAGGTTATCAATTTACATATTTCCTATACACACATCATCATTGTGAAAAGTAAAATTCTTAATTGTTGGCATATGAAGTGCATCCAGTGTAAAATATTGTCTGCTGCATCACACAGTACATGATTCAAATGGTTGTACGCAATTGGCATTTGGCTTACATGATGACATTTTAACATCAGCTAGTTATGAACTCAACTCAGGCCATTTTATGCAAAATGATGCAAGGCGATGCAGTAGGCCCAAAAATCATGCAATTACCATGGCATACATCATACGATCAACGGTCATAATATAGGATCTAACCAAGATTCAACTAAAATCAATTTTGCAATAAACAGTATAAAAGTAGGGGAAGTATTTCGTTACAACCAGCAGTCCCAGCCCATCCAAACCTCCTAATTATTTCCTATCAGCAACCATCTGCTTAGAGCCGCTGGTAACATTTTCTCCAAATTGGAATTTTCTAATTTCACACTTCGTTGTTCTCTATTATAGCATTCAATTCTGACTTGTTTAAGCGTCATTTTCATCCTAGACAAAATTAACTGTTTAATCTTATCCTATCTTCATGCAACCACTTATCCACATTTTGCTGGGTGTGCTCATGCAAATTTTGAAAGTGCGTACATGCAACTTATTTTCACTGGCCAAATGTGCTTCTGTATCGAACAAATATGCCATAGTCCAAATTGCATTTTCTATCAACTAGATAAAGTATGCTCAGGTATCCAAAATTTGGGGATCCCTCATCTTCGCTGATATATACAGAATATATCACGGTGTTACCAGATCTGCCAGGTTGGACCTGTACTTTGAGTAAAATCCAGTGTGCCCGCTAAAAAGGTCTGACTCAACCCGTTACCTAGTTTGACTTGTCAGGGATGAATTTGACCTGCAAGTATTAGTCGATCAAGCTGGAACTTGTGAAGCACTTTTTATCATTTTCGACTTGTCAGTAAAATGAACCGGTTTGTCTATAAAACCTAGAAACTCAGCCATTTTTGTTCATCTTCTTCCCTGGTTTTCTATTTTCTCTACTCGTTCCTGTATTCTTGTGCTAGCTGAGTTTTTCCCAAGCTTTTTCTGATCCAAAATGAACTCTTGACTCTTTTTCCAAGCGAGGTCTGGTAACGATGATCTATATGCAACATAATTTCAAAGCTGCCGTGCACATTCTTTGCTTAGGATGACACTGATTGTAGAATGTGACCGGTGAAAAGCAATAACACAAGAAATGATCTGCATAGATTCGACATTAAGTGAAATGAAATTTAAAAATTAATTGATGTCCTCTAGCAACGGGAGAATGATCGATAAGATTGTGTTATAAGACAAATTGCAAAGTGAAGAGGTGTGCCTAGCACAACTTCAAACAGTAACGACGAGGCATAAATACAAGTATAAGAAGTCGTTTGACATTAAAAAGTTGAGAAACACTTGATGCTAAGGAATCTAAAACATCAGGGTACTCAGTCACCAATATTCATATATCAGCCATTAAGACCATTTGAGCCCTACTAGAAGATTAGTCTGGACTTTGGTGTCTTTGAAGTTTGTATTACATGATGACACATCGATCTAGTCCTAGATATTGTGAGATCACCAAATAATTCGTGGATCATGTGTCTTGTGGGTTGGCAAACGAGATAATCACTAATCAGTCTAAAATCGGTTAGATCTAACCCTAAGAGGCTAAGACCCTCTTCCTATGTTGAAATACCTCTTGAACAAACATGATAAGAAATCTCTAATCCCATATAATTTATCGAAAGGACTAAAGTGTCGTATTTTTTTAAAAGGAGTAATATCGACCCAAAATCTCATAATAGATTGGAAATATGAAGATGAAATGATACTCTAATTCTAATCCATAATATATAACCTACAATTTTGAGACTCTAAGAAGATGGTGGTAAGTCTGGGTGTAAAGTTGGTCAGGGCAACACAAACAATTGACCTAGAGGAAATCATAAATCGTATCATATCTGAATTGTAGCATAGCTCTCTGTGATGATAAACCCATTCTCCATTTACATATAAGAGAAAAAATGATGGAGCTTCGGTGATAGTGGTTGTTTAAGTTCTGTTCATGTTGTCTTCAAACTCAGTGTTATAAGGACCAAACCGGACCGACCGGTTCAGACCGATCCGACCGTTTTGAGGCAAAAACCAGTTTGAACCGGTGATTTGAACCGTTTTTGTCTGGTTCGATATGGTAAAGTCATGTAGAACACAAGAAGTGGGGCTTGTTTTGTTTTTTCCCTTTTAATGTTTGTCGTAGTTTGGCAGTAGCCCATAACAGGGGCCTAATATTCAAGCATATGGCCCTACTATTGCTATGTAAAAGTGACATTTGCCTTTATAATTAATTTTCATCTTTTTACTTAAGTTTTTAACATTACCATGAAATGACTCTGGATGTTTGAGAGTGATTTTGACCTAATTGGATTTCATATGGAGAAAGTAGAATTTTAGATCTTAGTCCAATTCCAGCAGACTTAACAGTTTTCCAGAATTTCAGGATTTGGGGGATCGCAACGCTACATTGGATTTTCTCATGTACGAGGGTATGGAACTAGTATTTAATCAAGAGCACGAAGCCCTCTATGTACCTTTATGTTAGTGGCATTCGTTGGTGAACTCCTCTATCATGATCCTCCTAAAAAAATACCCATCACTCAAACAAAATCTTGACTTAACATACTATGAATTTTCTATCTTATTTTAATGCTTAGAGGGTGATATTGATGACGAAGATCCCAATATAGGCAATGATTTTGATGATATGTAGGTATTTATTGTAGCATAATTTTTTTTTATATGCTAGAGGCCACGTGGAGCTTGTTTGCTGATGTATTTTTGGTTTAGAGATAGATTGCACTCGGTGCTATTTTGGTTACGTGCACTTTTACATGCTATATAAATGAGAACTTTTGCTTATTTGTGTATAAAGGTTTGGATTCATATGGATGCACATGAATATATATGTTTTTCTTTAAAATTTGAACATTTAATGTGTTTTTGTTTGACTGCCTTTTTCACTGGTTTCTGTATGGTTCTGACCAGTTCCCGGTCGGGGGGTCTACCAGTTCGATGACCGGTCTGGTTCTGATAAATATGTTCAAACATGCTTTATAGACCTCTTCTTCAATCCCCTTTTAACATTTCTTTAGTTAGGATGTGGACAGTTGATGGAGATAGGAGGCATTTCTATATCCAGCTTCCAAATCAGCAGCAACTCAATGCTGTGAAGGAGTGCCTAGCACACTTTCAAACAGTAACAACATAAATGGAAGTCTAAGAAATTGTTTGACATTAAAAAATTAAGGAAACTACCACATGAGGGTAGTCAGCCATCAGTATTCATATATAGGCTATAGCCACTAAGACCATTTTAGCCGTCCAGAATGTGAGTCTAGACTCTGGTGTCTTTGAAGTTTGCATTACTTGATGACACATTGATCTAAAACTAGATATTGTGAGATCACCAAAGAATTCGTGGATCATGTGTATTGTATCTCTAATCCTATAAAGGGCTAAAGTGTATCTCTAATCCTATAAAGGGATAAAGTGTCATGGGCTTTTTTAAATGGAATAATATCAACCCCAATTCTCATAATATATTGGAAATATGAAGATGAAGTGGTTCTCTCATCCTAGATCCATATTATATAATCTACAAATCTGAGAATCTAGGAAGATGGCGGTGATTCTGGAAGTAAAGCTGGTCAGGGCGCACACACAGTTGACCTAGAGGATACCATTAATCATATGATATCTGAATTGTAGCATAACTTACTCTGATGATAAGCCCATTCTACATCTACAGATAAGAGCAAAAATGATGGAGTTTTGGTGATAATGGATCTTCTAGTTCTGTTCGTGCTGTCTTCAAATATGCCCTATAGGTCTCTTCTTGAATCCCCTTTTTCTTTTAGTAGGATGTGGACAGTTGATAAGGAAAGGAGGCATTTGTATACCCAAACCAAATCAATGCTGCGAAGTAGCGGCCTTGCACAACTTCAAACAGTAACAACAAGGCATAAATGGAAGTATGAGAAATTGTTTGAAATTAAAAATTGAGGAAACTACTACATGAGGGTAGTCAGTCATCAGTATTCATATATAGGCTATAGCCACTAAGATCATTTTAGCCGTCCAGAATGTGAGTCTGGACTCTGGTGTCTGTGAAGTTTGCATTACTTGATGACACATTGATTTAATCCTAGATATTGTGAGATCCCCAAAGAATTCGTGGATCATGTGTATTGTGGTTTGGAAAACTAAGTAATCAGTCTGGAACCTGCCAGATCTAACCCCTGGGAGGCTAATATCCTCTTCTATCTATGTTAAACAAACACGATGACAAATCTCTAATCCTATAAAGGGCTAAAGTGTCATGGGTTTTTTTAAATGGAGAAATATCAATCCCAATTCTCATAATAGATTGGAAATATGAAGATGAAGTGGTCCTCTAATCCTAGATCCATATTATATAACCTACATATCTGAGAATCTAGGAAGATGGTGGTGATTCTGGAAGTAAAGCTGGTCAGGGTGCACACACAGTTGACCTAGAGGATATCATTAATCATATGATATCTGAATTGTAGCATAACTTACTCTGATGATAAGCCCATTCTCCATCTACAGATAAGAGCAAAAATGATGGAGTTTTGGTGATAATGGCTCTTTTAGTTCTGTTCGTGCTGTCTTCAAATATGCCCTACTGGTCTCTTCTTCAATCCCTTTTTCTTTTAGTAGGATGTGGACAGTTGATAAGGAAAGGAGGCATTTGTATACCCAAACCAAATCAATGCTGCAAATTAGCGGCCTTGCTGTGTTGGTTAAACTTGTATATATATAGGTCTCTTCTAAAATCCCCTTTTAAAATTTCTTTTAGTAGGATGTGGACAGTTGATAGAGAAAGGAGGCATTTCTATATCCAAATCAAATCAATGCTGTAAAGTAGTGGCTTTGGTGTGTTGGCTAAACTTGCATATGTATGTGGCTAATTGCAAAGAGGACTAAAGGACTAAAGTATACATGTTCTGTCCATTTTCAAAATCTGCATTACATTGAATTCTGTGTTAGCACATTGACAATATGAAATACTTTTGATCTGAATAATAGCAAGTGCCAAGTTGGAAATGGAGTAATCTTCTTATCTCAACCAATTTTAGAAATTTTAGATAGCATTGATGGGACAATCCTTTGATTATAGGAATGGCCCTGGGTTTCATAATCTAGCACCTCATATTGCATATCTTGTGGAAAAATGTTTGAGTGATTAGTGAACGAAGGAGTTGGATCTTTCCTTTTATATCTTGAAAATGAAGTTGGAAAGCTTTGCTCTATGTAGTTGCTGACTATAATGACCCCTACGCTTCTTTGGCTGATGCTAGAGATAAGATAGACAAGATAAATTTATTAATGTCCAGCAAATGTCCATAAAGTAGGTCTATTGAACTAAAAGATAACCATCAGAATAACACAAAGTGGGAGTGTTGTGGCAGCTCCTAAATCTAAGCTAACATCGATGACTGTACAGAGATAAAAGTGTAGATTTTCCACGAAATCCTGCAACGGCTATGATGAACAATCTGAAACTATTTTCTTTTCACCAAGACACAGAATTTCTCCACAATAAATAAGCAGCGGAATAAGAATGCAGAGATAAAGAATACAGTCACACAATTAACGCAGTAAATTTTCTAGGGAAACCCAATTGGGAAAACCCTCTTCTTGCTGTAGAATTTTATTGAGAGAATAAATGGATCAAATACAAAGCAATTTGTCTATTGAAAACAGAGATGTTCTCCTGCTGATCCAGCCTAGAATTGCCTGCAAACCCTTCGATCACAGCTCCTGCTTTCTTGTGCAGCCTCTGCCCTATTTCCTAGATTAGATTGGGCCCCTATTAATTAGGAATTTCCTCCTAAATCCTAGCGCAAACCTACAAGAAAGACTGTCTCTCAATTCTGTGTATAGGCTCCTCCTTGATACGTACTCTCAACAAGGTCTCTGCATACAAACTCGTGCAAACAATAGTGGTACAATGATGTGCCTTCATCCTCCTTTTAAGCAATTCGATCCAGTTATATCTGGCAAGTATAAACTTAGAACATGAGTTGAGTTTGACTTGTTAACTAAGTCAGCTTGACTCTCTAACACATCCTTGCCTCAATTAGGAGCTGAAGCTCCCACTCGTCCTCTTCTAAGTTTAAACTAGCACTTGGAGATTGACTTCACTGACCCTCCAATCTTTGCGCATGAATTTCCTTGCTCCACGAACTCATCCATGCTAAAAGAAGCAATGATCGTGGTCTTTCTTGACTAAGGCACAAGTCAAGAAGGCCTTCTCTCGCTACTATTTTCAACACTCCCTCTTAGTGAGGAGGGAATTTTCTGCAACTCCCAACTTGTCTCTAAAATAGACAAAACTGCTGCCAATGCCTTGGTCAAGATATCTCCTATTTGCTCATTTGTTGGAATGTACGGTAGCTTCACTATCCCTTTCTGCACACAATCTCTTAGATGATGATACCTGATCTCGATATGCTTTGAGTGATCATGAAACACTAGGTTCTTAGAGAACTTAATGCAACTCTGATTATCATAATGTATCATAGTAGGCCCCATCCGCTATTTGAAAAGTCCCACAAGCAACTTCCTCATCCAAATAGCTTCACATGCTATCAAACTAGTAGCATGTCCTCAGCGTTTGCTGAACTGATTGCAACTAATCTCTACTTCTTGTTGTACCAAAAAACAACTGTTGACCCGATGTTGAAGACACCACCTGAAGTACTCTTCTGATTTGTGGAGCTCCCTGCCCAATTTGCGTCTATGAAGCCCTCAAGCCTCACTCCATCAACCTATTTGTACTATAATCCATAATCTATTGTGCCTATGAGATACCTCAAAACATGTTTCACAACTACTAGTGAACTCTAGTCGATTCCATCATGAACTGACTCAACTAGTTGATGGCAAAACAAATATTAGGCCGGGTGAAGACCAAATACATCAACGAACCAATGCGCTGCCTATATATTGTAGCATCCACTCACTCTGCTCTGCTAACATCCACCTTCCTCTAATTTGTGACTAGAGGTGTGGCCATGGGCCTGCAATCTTGCATATGAAATCTTCGAAGAATCTCTGTAGTGTACTTCCCCTGTCCCTCGAAGTTCTCATCATCACCCGGACAAACCTCCAATCCAAGGTAATAGTGCATAAGCCCCATATCCTTCATCTCAAACTCCCTTGCAAGGTCCTCCTTGCAATCTTGGATCAAGTTGTCTACTCCAGTTAATATAAGGTTGTCAACATAGAGCACTAGAACGAGCAGAAGCCCTCCAACCATGATGTAGTACAGGTTGGCATCCGCCTCATTCTTAGTGAAGCCTAATCCCCAAAGGTAGTTGTCAATACGAGTGTACCATGTTTTCGGAGTCTGCTTGAGCCCATAAAGAGCTCTCTTCAGCATGCACACATGTGTGTCTCTGCTAAACTGCTCAAACCCCTCTAGTTGCTCCATATAAATATCCTCCTCAACCACTTTGTTGAGGAATGTTGTCTTCACATTTATTTGGTGGATCTTCCACCCCATTTGTGCTGCAAGTGCGAAAATAGTCTTTGTGGATGAATACTGTGCTACTGGGGCAAAGGTTTCATCATAGTCTGTGACTTTGTGCCCTCAATCTATGAGAAGCCCATGACCACAAACCTAGCCTTGTACTTTCTACATTCCCATCTCTTCCATGCTTCACCTTGTACACCTAGTGTGAGCCTACCACTGATTTGCCCTTAGGTCATGGCACAATCTCCCAGGCATAGTTCTTCATGATGGAGGAATATTCCACAACCATGACATCCTACCAAACCTACTAAGAAACTGCCTCCTTATAACTAGAAGGCTTAGTGTCCACCACCCCTGTCATCAGTGTCATATAACCTGTGTACCTTTGTGGTTGCTTGCTCTGCTTGAACATAGAGCTAGGAGCTTCAACATGATCTTGAGCCCTCAGAATCAACTTATCTAACTGAGTAGCTTCCTGCTCTCGTCGTGGTCTCTCCTCCTTATCATCCTACTCTACATCTTGTGGTGTAGCACTCTTGCCACTTGGCTAAGGCTCAATTTGTGATCCTCGCTGAGGCTTCTCCTTATGAGCGGGTAGCTCCTCTATCTCAAGTACTGCAACCTACTCTCGCTCTAAGGACTCCCTCACAGCTTTGGACTCCTCAAACCTCACATCTTGTTTAAGAACTATCTTCTTGAGTCTTAGTAGATACACCTTGTATGCCCGAGCTGCCTCATTATATCCCATGAAAATACCCTTTTTTGTTGTGGGCTCCAACTTCTTCTTGTTATCTTTGGACACATGGAAATAAACTTTTGTGCCAAACATACAGAGGTGTGAAACATTAGGTTTCATGCCTATGAAAGCCTCCTCTAGTGTAACTCGTCCAAGAACCCTATGTGGACTCCTAGTTTGTTGAAATATTACAATGTTGCATGCCTCTGCCCACAAGAACATAGGTAGTCCCTGATCATGCAACTTGGCCTTGGCCGCACCAACAATAATGTAGCTCTTCCTATCAGCTACCCCATTCTGCTGAGGGTTATGGGGTGTTATCAACTCTCTGCCAATGCCCTCCTTCTCACACAAATCCTTGAAGGCATTTGAGACATATTCTCTGCCATTGTCACCCCTCAATGCTTTGATCTTCTTCCTTGTCTAGTTTTCTACCAAGGCCTTATACTCCATGAACTTGGAGAAGACCTCATCCCTCTTCTTCATAAAGAATATCCAAGTTTTTAAGAGAATAATCATCTATGAAAGTGACATAATACCTATGTCTCATAAGTGATGGAAAAGAGAAGGGCCCGCATATGTCTAAATCCACAAGCTCTAAAATCCCTTTGGCTTTGCTGTCTTGGCCTTGAAAAGAAGTCTTGGCATACTTGCCAAATGTGCACCCCTTGCACACATCACGCTGATTAAAAATGCATGGTAGTAATCCTATGGCTATTTGCTGAAGAATCTTCAGTGCCCCATGATGCAAGTGTCCCATGCGCCTGTGCCAAAGTTCTCTAAAATCTCTACTCTGCTCACCACATGCCTTGCTGCTCAAGTTTGCACATGTCTCAACCCGCAACCTATAAAGGTTCTCCACCCTGACACCTATCTGCTTCACTGATCCAGAAGTTAAGTGCTTGAGGTAAGCCTTACCGTTGCTGAAGATGATGTCATATCCCTTGTCCTCAAGGGTATCTACTGAAACAAGGTTCTTCTTCAAGCCTAGAACATAGAGAACATCACTGAGATGGAGAGGACTCCCAGACCCTTCTCAAAGTCGACAATACCAACTCCCCTAGATGCGTACTTTCCATTATCTCCTAGCTCGATCTAAAACTGCATGTCCTTCTCCTTCAATTGGTTGAAATACCCCCCATTCCCGATCATTTGGAAGGACACTCCAAAATCAATATATCACATGTTGCTCCCTACTATGCTTTCCATGCAAGCTATCAATGAAATATTTCTCGAACTCAGAAGCAAACCCATCTACTTCTTATTCATATTAGGACACTTAGTAGCATAGTGCCCAAACTCATGGCAATGGAAGCACTTGATCTTACTCGGATTCTTCTTCTTCTTCTCGCCCTTTTGACTGGATTCAACCTTTCCTTTGCCTTTCTTTCCCTTGACTTTGCCTGCGAGAGCAAAAATCTACTCGCCCTCAGTCTTTATTGATCTACCATCTGTAGTCCCTCTTCGGATCTCTTCCTGAATGCAGTTAGTCCATAACCTTTCCCAACCAGGAAAATTCTCTCAGCGATTGATAATATCTTGGAAACTATACCAAGACTTATGAAGTTATAGTAGAGAAAAGCTCACAACGTCACTCTCTAGTACAGTGACACCCACACCACCTAGCTCATCTCGAACCTAAGTGAACTAAGAAAGATATGTACAACGGGCTCTCCTTTTCTCATCCTAATGCTTCTTAGCTTCTCATCAAGAGCTAAATTCCTTGCATCATTGGTACCTTGAAACAGATCTAAGATGGTTTTGTACATCTCATATGTTGTCTTCTTCTCATAGAGATGAAGAATAATATGATCTTTGAGCCCCTCTAGAACAATTCTCTTTGCCTTGATATCATTCTTATTATGTTGGGCCAACTGTTAGGGATCTTGAGGTGGTGATATTTGATTCTTGATAATCTCTCCCACCCCATTATCCTCCAACACTATTGTGATCCTTTCCTTCCATGAGGAAAAGTTAGAGGCTCCCTCTAAACAATGATTTTCTCTTAGTCCTTAGTATGCCATTCTCTTTGTCCAAAGAACCGCTATTTACAAACTGATCTTTGTTCTTCACAACTCTGATCTTCTTGGTGCTGGTCTTTACATTGTTCTCTGCTCTGATACTATGTAGATTTTCCAAAAAATCCCACAACTTCTATGATGAACAATCTGAAACTAGTTTCTTTCCACCAAGACACATAATTTCTCCACAATAGATAAGCAACATAATATGAATGCAGAGATAAAGAATACATTCACACAATTAACACAATAATTTTTCTAAGGGAACCCAACTGGGAAAAACCTCTCCTTACCATAGAATTTTATTGAGAGAATAAATAGATTGAATACAAAGCAATCTGTCTATTGAGAACATAGATGTTCTCTTGTTTATCTAACCTGGACTTGCCTGCAAACCCTTTGATCACAACTCCTACTTCCTTGTGCAACCTCTGCCCTATTTCCTAACGCAGATTGTGTCCCTATTATTTAGGGATTTCCTCCTTTATCCTAGCGCAAACCTACAAGAAAGTCTCTTTTTCAATTATGTATACAGGCTCCTCCTTGATACACACTCTCAACAAGCATGGGGGGATTTTTGAGGTCTAAAATGGGCCTCCTAAGGAAATTATAAAATAATAGTGGAAATAATAAAATAAGATTAGATTATATCATCAAATTTTAGAGGGAAAAAGGAAGAAGCTAATTTCTCAACTCGTATTTTCAACCTATCTCCTTATAGATTTACTCAAATTTCAAGTGGAAATACTCGTTGGAAGCATAATTTGATTCCTCATCCAAGGAGTACTCATGTTGCATACTTTTGATGGACCCTGCTACATGAAAAATGAGAAATACACAAAACATGTGATTGCAATCACGTTTTTGGTGTAGCAGGGTCCATCGAAACTATCCAACATGAGTACTCCTTGGATTAGGAATTAAATTTTGAATCCAATGAGTACTCCTGCTCAAAATATGAGTAAAAACTTAGGGATATAAGTTTAAAATATGAGTTGAAAAAGTAGTTTTATTATTTTATTATTTTTACTTTTTTACTCCAAAAATGGTGAATCATCCCCCATGGTTGACATCATCATCTTGAATCCTATTGGTTTTTATAAAGTTTATTTGTGTTGTACATTTTTCTTGGGAGGCCCATTTTAGACCTCAAAATTCCCCTAATGAAGCTCTCCTCACACAAACTCGTGCAAATAATAATGATACAATGATGTGCCTTCGTCCTCCTTTTAAGCAATTCGATTTAATATATTTGGCAAGTATAAACTTAGAACGCGAGTTTATTTTGACTTGTTAACTAAGTCGAATTGACTCTCTAACTCGTCCTTGCTTCAATTAGAAACTGAAGCTCCGACTTGTCTTCTTCTAAATTTAAATTGGCACTTGGAGATCATCTTAACTGACCCTCCAATTTGAGCATGAATTTCCTTTCTTCACGGACTCATCCATGTACACGAACTCGTCCATGCTAAAAGAAGGACTGATCATTGTCTTTCTTGACTACGCCACGAGTCAAGAAGACCTCTTGCTACTATCTTCAACAAAAAGATCTAATAACAAAGCTAGAAAGGGCTAAGCATCTCGATTGAAAAGTAAAGAATATGTGGACATAAATTGAAATGAGTACAAGAGTGAAAACACCATCTCAAGAAGAAAGCACATCAAGTGGTGTTGAAGTTGGCGCTGAGATGAAAAGAGAAGGGAAAGAAGTCTCCTAATTTGAGTCCTCACATATTGTAAAAGGGCCATTCCGCTATTTGAGAAGGTCATCTGGAGAATTATTTGGGTTGATGGGTCCTTGCTATGATCCCTTAGATTGAGGAACCCCACACTCTTATCACTCAATGCTGGGGGAAATCTTGGACCAAGGAAGCATGTATCTAGCTTTAGAACCTTATAGAACTACACTATTGGCTAGTTGTATGGTATTCATCTTGCGATGTCTCCTCACGTGTCTCTTGGAAAAAGAAGAAGTGCAATGTAGGGAAGTTGATTTTCTAGCCATCATTTGTTTCTTTGAAAATGACTAATGATGAGGAAGAAAGAAGTGATCGTCTTGGAAGAATTTTGATGGGGAGAACCATGTATGGGTTGTTATCTAAAATTGAGAACCATCCTCATAAAAAGATCCAAACATCTCTAATCTTCGAAGTGAAAGAATGTAGAGAGAGACCTATTTGAACCTTTGTAAAGGTAGTGGAACCTCCTTTAGATCTTGTAGTGAATGGAGCATCTAAAGATGAGGTGATCCTCTAGGCTTCATCTCTCTGTCCTGTAAGTGGTAACATTGTCATATCCTATTTGAATGAGGAAGATGGTGATCAATTTCGACCTAGAGATAATTGGAGCCCACTTTGAACCTATGAAGGGGGATCTTGAAGGCATGCATCTATTGCTTGCTACTATATGTAGTTTGAACAATAATACCATCTCTTAGTTGCATAAATTATACAAGGTAGAAATCCATCTTGAGTTTGAGATCCACTTGAAGTGCAATCTATGTGACCTGAATATATTGTCTATAAATTTTGTCTCTAATAATAATGTTAAGGTTCTATTTAACTTTTATATAGTAGAATGTGGCTTGACTCATCTAAAGAGCACTTGAAATGGGGAAGGTGGTTTGGAGAGATGACCATTGATTGAAGCAACCTAGATGCCTCTAAAAATCATCATCAAATCTGCCCATATGGTCTTATAGAGGCAAGGGACTCCAAGGAGTAGAAATCCAAATAGGGTACTAAGCTCTCCTTGAAGTTGAATCAATCAAGACTATGGGGTTTGTGAAGAAAAGACACCAATTAGAAAATGGACTTTAGGTGCAAATGAAGTGCCTTGAAATCCACCTAGTTGGTGCACTGCGGGATTGTCTCCTTACATCAAATGATGCTTTGTAAGATAAGGGATTGCATTCTCTTCATTCGAGCCCAATGATGTGGAGCATGTTGGGCTCACATAGCTCAGAGCTATAGTGCGCTGTGGGTTTGATAATCGTGTCCAAGAGGTGCATCTTGTGATGCCTTACAAGTGACTTTTGAAAATTGCCTCTCAAAATGGACAAGGTATCCATATACCTTATTTAGCAAGGATGGAACATGAGTCTTAAGCTGAAATAAGCGCTTGTAAATTAGATCCCAAAGTAGGTGTATATAATGGGGATGCTAATCTCACCCCCTTAGAAATGAAAATGATATGAAGAAAGAGATTGTTGTGATGCATTGAAGATGATAACTTTGGTCTTACATAGGTTAATTGTTAATTATTGAAGATTACAAAACCAAGAAAGGGAATCAAACTATCTCTACAACTACTTATGAGAGGAGGCTAGGAGGATCCCATCATCGATGAAAAAATTATCGAGATCATCACATGATGAAGAGGGAAACCATCATTGTCCTGATTATGCTCTTTGAGAAAAAAATTATAGTTCATCAATATAGATCCTAAACAAAGTGGAGAGGGAGGTCATCTTTGCTTGAACTCTGTTGTATTTATGATGAAATCTAAGAGGCTTTCCGCAATGTGGAAATGACCAAGGACTAGCTAACATATAGTCTCATGATGGTAGTAAAAAAAGTCTCATTAATGTTAATGTCTTGTAGTCTTTGTAACAAGGCTTCCCTTAGGACGAAGTTGAATGTTGTATGAAAGTCCCCAAAGTAGCTAAAGAATTTCAAAGAGAAATGGTGTGTCTCCTCAATGGTGGCTTGGAATGCAAAGATGTGATTATGGTGGGCTAGTACTCTAGATGGAACCTTGGCTATCCTCTGGCTTGGAGGAGTCTTTGTTGAAGGTCATCAAAAAGCTACAAGTTAAGCATTATGTCATAGAGCTTCCCAAGGTATGTTCTATCATGATGGTCCTATAGTTTTTTGGATATTATGTCTTGTAATTTTAAGATATGTGGATGATGTGGTGGGACTATGACTTAGAAAATCTTGAAGAGACAACATAATGAAATAAATCAGCAATGTGAGAGTCGAGAGAATGGATACCATACTTGAGGAGCTCCACTTGGAAGCCTTCCTCATATGTAGCATGGCCAATACTCATAACTTGTTGCCTCTCAGGGTCTCCCCATATGAAGAGATATGGCAAGTGGAGGAGAGAGATAGGATGCTAACGAAAGGTTTCCCATGGATGGAATAAAGGGACTTAGTGTGGGAAATAATGGATCAAGAATCAAGATTACCATGCAAAGCATTTTGTTTAGGGAAGGATGTGCCAAAGCGTCTTAAGTGATTGGAGGAGGGAACTCACATCTCTTGGTGGAAAGGAACTCTCACATTTTATGATGGAGGAGACATTGGTAAGTTTGTGAAGGTGTGGAATTGAAGGGTGGTCATGAGAGAGAATGAACTAAAACTACTTAGGGAGGACCTTACATTCCTCATCATACTAGCAGTTCATGGGACAAGAGTTAGGATGGTGTGAGGGTGGGAGTCTAGGCAATGCCGTAGTTGGTTTTAGAGAGGAGCTCATACTTGGATGAAGTTGAATCTAGGGATGAATTAAGGGGAAGGGGCAATAATATTATGTAGAGGTAGGAGATGTAAGTGTTTGGAAGGCCCTCATCAAAATGGATGGAGGCTCAAGGTGCATTAGAAGAGGAGGATGTGGTGATGGGGGTTACAAAGGAAAATGGTGATGAGGGCATAATCAACCATGGGAAGAAGGGGAGAGATAGTAAGGTGGTGGATGCAAGGAGGCAAATTCCTCTTGGCCAAGATGTAATTGAACACACTATCTCCATTGTGTGTGTGAAACTAAACCCATCCAAAAGTGGAAAACATGGGAGATAATTGAGGAGGAGAAGGTTTTGAGATTTGCCTAGTTGAAAGTGTTTCCCATATGTTGTGAAGGGGGATAACATATCCTCAAAGGTATTGGTTGTGGGCCAACTTTGATTGATTCAATCTCTTGAAGACGAAGGGCATCCTCAAATCTATCATGCATCAATATCTCTAAAGAATTGGTATGACTGCTGAAACCCCTAAGCTAATAGTCAAGGAATGGGTCTTCATCTGACTCATCATGGATTGCAAAACTTGATGAAATTAGGGCAGGGGGATACTAAACCACAAAGTTCACATCTACAAAGAGAGGAGTGTGACCATGGATTTTCATATCCATATAAATATGGTGTTCTCATTAGAGGTGACCACTGAATCCCTAGTTTGAAGGGATTCACATAGTAGAATGGACACCCTACTAGATCCTCGAAAACCACCAGATTGATGAATATCCACCCTACAAGTTGAAACCCATTGATACTTGTAATACCATGGAACTCACACATAGAGCTTGTGAGGGTCTCAGTGATGAAAATAAAATAGTTGAATGATCCTGAAAATAGAACTCCCAAAGTGGGTGTGTAAGTTTAACTAATAAAAGTTCATTACTCAAGTAGATTCTTTCTTGGGCATACTGATTGCTGAGGCAAAGTAATTACTTATAATTTAATTGTCAATCCGGGGGTTTTGTAAAATCACATAGTAGAATGGACACCCTACTAGATCCTCAAAAACCACCAGATTGATGAATATGCTCCCTACAAGTTGAAACCCATTAATACTTGTAATACCATGGAACTCACACATAGGGCTTGTGCAGGTCTCAGTGATGAAAAGAAAATAGTTGAATGATCCTGAAAATAGAACTCCCAAAGTGGGTGTGTAAGTTTAACTAATAAAAGTTCATTACTCAAGTAGATTCTTTCTTGGGCATACTGACTGTTGAGGCAAATTAATTACCTATCATTTAATTGTCAACCTGGGGGTTTCGTAAAACTTGCGAAGCATGCGTGTATTATATCTGCTAGAAATTAACTTCCAATTTAGATCAACCTAACTATGAGACCAAATAACGACAAACCAAATTCACCTATTCTATTTCAACAATCAATTCAAAAGAAATTATAGTACATTGCGAGGAATTGAAATCTTAATCTACCCCACTTGCAGGAATTGAAAAGCACACCACTCTTTCAGAAATGAAATTGCATGAAATGAAATCTACTCTAAGGGATCATGTGTGCATATTTATCAAATCAGGATCCTATGAAATGAATAATCAAAACCACATGATATGAAATGAAAGCAAAACAATCGTTCTTAACCTCTAGATATGAAAGCAAATAAAAACAATCACTCTTAACCTCTTCACACAAGAAAAGATACAAAAAAAATAAATCTTAATTTATGAAAAACAATAAATCTTAATTTATGAAAAACAATAAATCTTAATCTATGAAAAACAATAAATCTCACACATTATAGGTGGCCAATCTAAAAACATGAGGGATGGAAAGTTGAGAGGCTCCAAATATAAGCATAACCAAATCAAATCAAACATCACTCATGAGCATGGTCCCAAATCCAAATTATATATTCAAAACATGAACATTTCCCCAACTTTACACATGTCTTTGAAAAGAGGAGGTTCTCCTATATATACAAAAACATAAGAAGATACTTCATTAATGGAGGTCCATTATTCTCTCCCTAGATCCTTAGAAAACCTCATAGAGTTACAACTTAAATAGGTAATGATGAGACACATGTCCTCTTTGACCTTTATCCAAATAATCTTCCATATCTCAAAGAGAATTCGAATTTGAGCATTGGAGGCCACACAAGGGTACCTTGGAAGCTTCCAAATGACCTACACATGTCATGAAACTCAAGCCACTTTTAAGTATTAGCAAGTATATGTTTTTTTCTAAGTTTTAACCATTTAATTCACTTATAACACTAGAATCATTAACTTTTGGAAAACACAAATGGAACCCATATAATTATGAAAATGGAGGCTAATGAAAGGTTATATGGTCATGGAGTTGCGACATGTGAGTGAAATGGTGGAGATAAAGGTGAAAGTGGATGATATTTTGAATACATTTTGAAGACTCTACATTCCCCCCAACTGACGTTATTGCATGTCCTCATGCAATCTATTGCATTTCTTAATCATGATTTGCTTTCGAATGAGCTTGACTTATATCAATTGTCCTTAAACTTTGCATTTGTCAATTTCATTTATTTTTGCAAAGTATTCCTTGTCATACATTGAATTGCAACATGTTTGGTTGGTTCTTGTGTGACAACCAAATCTTAATTGGCATTGGTTCTTGTGTTTCAATACCTTGTTTCTTTTTGTTGCAGCAAGATTCATTGAACATATTTAAGAATGGACAAGTATGTTAGGATGAAATGAAGTGAAATGGATGCGATAATAAATGGATATCCCTTCCCCCCAACTAAAGGTGTTTACGGTTTTTTTCAAATGAGGAAGTAAATATGGTGAAGTATTTTCCAAAAACTATAATTTCAGTATTCAAGGAATTCTATGATTAAAAGCTAGAAAAGAACATACCTTTACTTACCGAGGTAGAGGACAAACTATGCATATGTAGAGAAGTTGTAACTACTATTGGATCATGGAATAGAATGTAGAATTTCATCTGCTACTTGGTTTCATAAATGATGGATGAGGTGGTGAAAGTGGAGCCTTTATCGCTGGTGCTAAATTTGTTGTATCCGTTGCAAAATGTTGAAATGATATAGTCTTTACCTACTACAAAACCCGATGGTACAATGCTAGTCATGCGAATAAACGTGTTGTTGTCGAGCATGAAGAGAAGTCATTGGATTACCGACCATTGATGAATGTCGTTAAACAATCCGAGACAAATTTCCCATTAATGTCAACGAGTGCCAAGGTACTTAAATACATCTTGCAAAGTGCGAATAGATGAGCTGATGTCAAGCCACTTGCAAGATCCAATGATCAAGGGACATTAATGCATTCCCATGATTGTCGACAAGAGAACTTGTCATTGATGCATACAAGCCTCAAGGTACTAATAAATACTCTAGCCTTGAACCTAGATAATGTGCTGATGTTGATAGGCCAAGACTTGTAAGAAGGGAGGCCTTAACGAATCCTCCATCATCTAACGTGAGAGGAAAACAATAATTTTGAAGGACTATGGATGAAAATTTTTGCAGTGGATCAAGGTTTATTTGAAAAATTGAAAAGGGAAAATGGAATGAATCAACTTTGTAGGGGAGCTAAATGGTTTTATTGTTGGGTTTAAAGTTTAGTGAAAGCGAGGTAGGAAAATAACTGTGAAGGAAAATAGGATGAAGGTTATATTGACTGAATAAGTAGGAAGGCAATGGTAAGACTGGTATGTAAAAGGCTTCCAAATGGTGTGATGGATCTGATTCGACATTTTTTATCCAAAATCATGTGATAATGCTTGGATATTTCATCTTTGATGTTGCTATGATCATGTTCTTTTGAAAGGAAATGTGGTCTTTGAGAGACACTGTTTGTTTGTGTCCATCTGTTTATCTTCCTGGAACCTGCAAACACTTAATACTTTTTCTACAATGAAATGTAAGATTATCAAAAGAGAAAGGTGATTAATCTCTCTATTTATGACATTTATATAAAAAAAATGAGAATTGGTACTAATAAAATAAATTCACGAAATAAAATCAAATGAATTTTTCCCTGTTTCGAAACTAATGCCTCAGGTTACCTGTCATGTCTTGTCAACAATTTATTCATTCTTTCATTGTTTCAAATTCTACTGAAATCTTTCTCATTGTGTAGATTTCGTCGAGATATTTCCAACGACGCTTGAATCGTCGAAATCCAATGTCGTATGAGAAAGTTATGATGATTTGAATTTTGGGTGAAATAGTGAAAATTGTCATGCTTAATTGTGGCATGGGAACATGATGTTGATGTGAAGGATGAAGTAGGCAGATGATGTGGCATGTTGATCATGAGTTTCTGATTAGAATTCATTGTTGACAAGTAGATCATTGAGTTAAATACATAGCTGCAGAATTGTGGTTCAGTTGCAGAATTGTGGTTCAGCTGCAGAATTGTGCAATTTCTGTAGCTTTCCATCAGATCTGCACAACCTTCATCTCCTTAGAAGCTGCAAAGGCCTTGATGGCG
This sequence comes from Pinus taeda, assembly GCA_000404065.3. NCBI lineage: Eukaryota > Viridiplantae > Streptophyta > Pinopsida > Pinales > Pinaceae > Pinus > Pinus taeda. The sequence continues at coordinate 52,705 of APFE031718270.1, read as the reverse complement.
ATATCGAATTGTCAGAATAGATCCCATCTTGCCCATCTCTGTCAAAAGTTCAATCATTGTCACGAACTGCTTCCATGTTTCGATCTGATGCAAAGGGTTCCTCCACTACTTTATACACTCTCTCGAAATATCTCTGTACGCTTTGATGCCTCTTTACAGATTTCGCCATCACTGTCTCTGCCAATCAAGCCTCTTGTTGAAGACAATGGTGCAATATTTACTCCTTCCATAACATTATTTTTCAGAATCAGAGAGTCAAGCCGATTTGGCTGCTTTTTGGAAGGAACAACTGTATTCAAATCAAGCGAACACTTCAAAGCTATGTACTACGTACTGATCATTAGGCTGTTTCCCCATTTAAAAGAAAGAGATTCCCCTCTGTTTCAATGAGAGAATTTACATCTGAATTTTATACTAGCAAATAAGGATTTGATCTCAGCTTTATTGAACTTCTGCAAGAGTGCCCTCAGCTTTACTTCCACCACATGAAAAGCGCAGCTGCAAAAGAAAATGTTGATGTGGGCTTTGAAAGTAGTTTCTTTGATTCATACCGAGAGATTGATTGGAACGGTTGGTATTCATATTTTTTAGAAACAAATATTGGTACAAGAATAACAACAAACATTTGATGAGCTGAAAGTCATAGCTCGTTTTAAACGCCAACTAAAAAATAAAATCAAAGTTAAGGATGGCATCCGTATCCTCATTTGATGGCGGAAATCCCTCAACTAATAGCCAACAAGTGGTGCATGCATCTTCTTAGAAAACTAGATTCTTTGGTGGATTGTTTGCAAGAGAAAACTGAATGGCCGCAACTATTTCTATTAATTAATTAAAAACCCATTTTTTCACAAAATATGGCAAACAAGGCTCCAAAGAACCCCAAATATCTCCCAATATGTTACGAGTTTGAGAAAATATTTCCTGGATTTTATAACTGACCCCATTCTGAGAAAAACCCATGTTCTAATTTTTTGAAATTCATTTTAATTTGGCCAGAAATCGGGTTTTAAAAATGACGTTTTAGAGCTCTTACGCATTCTCGCAAATGCTCATGTAAAAAAACATTATTACTTGTTAGATTTTTCATGTCCACCGCTAAGCATGGATGAGGATGAGCAGAAGTCTGCAAGGGTAATTCTGGCTTCAGCTTATAGCCATTTGGATCACACCCAAGTGTATGAAGAATAAAAATGAAAACACAATAATCTGGATACTATTTGGATCATTCTCGGGTGTGTGAAGAAAAAAATGAAAACATAGCCATTTGGATGCACACCTTTTGAAGAATTTCCACCCAGGGTTAAATAACCCTCTACACAAGGTTTAGACCATAGTATGTCAATATTGTCTTACATATCATGTTTTTTTAGATGGATCCTTCGAGTTTTCGCCTATGATGCTCCTATCAGGATATTCTTTCTTCAACCGTTTGAATTCTTTCAAAATGGTCGCAAGTGGACTGTCACTGATAAGTTTAATATTTTTTTTTGTAGACATAGTTCTTATAGGAGAAAGTTTTCCAGGAGTTGGATAGTGATGGATGCAGAATCAAATCAGGTTTGGCTGCAGAAACGAGTTGTTTCTGGAGCTCCTCCAAAAATGAATAAATACGCAACAATTTGAAGCAAGATTTATATATGAATTTTTTTATTATGATGGATACTAAGCTAATGCAATTTTTTTTACAAGTTGCATGAGAGCCTAAATAGTCAATTTCTCAATTATCTTAAGAAGAATTGATAATTTTTATTTAAAAATTTACATTTCCCTTATTCAAAAACATGATATTTTTTTTTTTTTTTTTTTTTTTTTATTTATTTAAAATCAAAACATCAATTTATTGAAAATATTTGTGATGTTAATGGAATTTGGTGATGTTATTTAAGTATATGAATGTTTCCAATGGAGCCATGTATGTAACAAAATGATATATATACTCATATGCAGGTTTGAAATATATTCCTTGATACGTACTCGTGTATGAGAAACCAACTGCCTTGATTGAGATGATGTCAGAAGATACTGAAGAATGAAATAATGGGATCCAATGATTGTCTTGAACCAAGATTCAATATAATTTTGTCTTCCTTGGCTTCCTTCTATCATGCCATGCAAGTCCTCACATATGTGATCTCCATTCATAGAATCTGGTGATAGGCATGCATGAAACTTTTCAATCTTAGGTTCCAACAACTGTTCTTTATCAACGGGCATCCATGATTCTTGGACCTTATCTGAATCTTCTTCTTCTAGTTGTTGTTCTTCAATGGCAGCTGCTAAATCATTTTGCAATACCTCAACATTGTAAGCGGATTGAGGTGTTTTATTGTTGGGGATTCGAAATGGTTGTGCAAGTAATGGAGAGGGAATGGATCTTTGAGGTGTTTATGTGTGTGATAATGGGAAAGGTTGAATTGAGATTAACTGAGGGTGAAATTGATGTTGTGGTGGAGGTGAATGGTATGGATAACATTGATATTGGTATTGAGGATAGTGAGGGAAAGATTTATTATATGGCGGATTTCCTTTGTAAGGCTCTTCCCAACCCTGTTTCCAAGATTGTTTTTGAGATTGGGATTGAGATGGCCAAGGTTGCCAAGGCAAAGGCGTTTTCCAATTACTTTGAGATTGATGTGCATAACCTTGAAATCGTGCACAAGGATATTACATCATATTGGGTTGATGAGGCTGCCATGGTCTTGTTGGAGCTACATAATAGAGTTTCTCGTTTGTTTGATTCACTCCATTATCATTTTGGTAAACTACCTTTAACCTTGGTAATGATGGACAATCTTTAGTAGTATGTGCTCCTGCACAAATTTTACAAATTTTAATGTTATCAAGTGGACATTCATGCAAAGCAACATTTCAACTTTTGGCTTGTTTTGCATTCTTAGCATCTCAATTTGTTCATTTAAATTACCAGGAATTTTTAGCAAATTGTTAAGTTCAGTTTGAATTACCAATCCCGTTGTCAAATTACTTTCCCTTTCCATAACAGGATCCTGAGGGGATATTGCATACTTTTCTTTTCCTCTTGATATGTTCTTACAGAATTCACAAATCTCTTGAAATGACAATTGTTAAACATCTCATTTTCCCACCAGGTTAAGAAGATCAATCCATTCATCCTTTATAGAATTTAGTATGAGAGTTTTTAATGTCTGATCATAAATTATGCATTTTAGATCTTTTGATATTATAAGTAAATCTCTCCACTAGGTCTTCTAGATTTTCATCCTCTTTTTTATTCATTTTAAAGATTTCATTTCTAAGGTCATGGTGTTTGTAATGATTTTTATATTTTTCCAAAAATAATCTTTTCATATCATCCCATGTCCTTATAGAATTTGTTCCTAAAATCATGAACCATCTAAGGCTTTATCCTTCAATGTTGTTGGAAACAAATTCAATTTTGAATGTCTAATGAGTATCCATAAGATCTACAAATGATTTCAAATTCCAAAAGAAAATTTTATGGGTCTTTTAATCTCATACCTTTGAAGTTAGGAAGTACGGATGGAGGGATGTTCTTCATTTGAACATTGACATCAGTTTCTTGAATGGGAAATCCAAAAGGATCTCCATCCATTTCTTCATCCTCCTTTTTCATATCTTCTACCTGCAAAAATAAGAATTCATGATGTGGATATGTGGCTCTTACCGCACCACGTGATATAGTGGGTGTGGTAGGTAATTGAAGTTGTTTTTTTTTTTAAATGATATGCAGCTAAATGATTTATGCATATGCACGTTTTAATCATGCATCTAAAAAACTGGAAAAAAAAATAAAAATTAAATAAATTGAACTCTAGACTGAAAGCTAGTTCCTATGCACACTTCCCCGGCAATGGCGTCAAAATGTTGAGGCAAATTAATTACTATCATTTAATTGTCAACCCGGGGGTTTCGTAAAACTTGCGAAGCATGCGTGCACTATATGCTAGAAATTAACTTCCAATTTAGATCAACCTAACTATGAAACCAAATAACGACAAACCAAATTCACTTATTCTAATTCAACAATCAATTCAAAAGAAATTATAGTACATTGTGCAGAATTGAAATCTTAATCTACCACACTTGCAGGAATTGAAATCTTAATCTATCCCACTTGCAGGAATTGAAAAGCACACCACTATTTCAAAAATGAAATTGCATGAACTGAAATATACTCTAAGGGATAATGTGTGCATTATCAAATCAAGATCCTATGAAATGAATAATCAAAACCACATGATATGAAAAGAAAGCAAAAACAATCATTCTTAACCTCTAGATATGAAAGCAAATAAAAACAATCACTATTAACCTCTTCACACAAGAAAAGATATGAAAGAAATAAATCTTAATCTATGAAAAAAATAAATCTTAACCTATGAAAAACAATAAATCTCACACATTATAGGTGGCCAATCCAAAAGCATGAGGGATGGAAAGTTGAGAGGCTTCAAATACAAGCATAACCAAATCAAAGTGAACATCACTCATGAGCATGGTGCCAAATCCAAATTCTATATTCAAAACATGAGCATTTCCCCAACGTTACACATGTCTTTGAAAGGAGGAGGCTCTCCTATTTATACAAAAACATAATAAGCTACCTCATTAATGGAGGTCCATTATTCTATCCCTAGATCCCTAGAAAATCTCATAGAGCTACAACTTAAATAGGTAATGATGAGACACATATCCTCTTTGACCTTTATCCAAATCTTTTTCCATATCTTGAAAAGAATTCGAATTTGAGCATTGGAGGCCACATAAGGGTGCCTTGGAAGCTTCCAAATGACCTACACATGTCATGAAACTCAAGCCACTTTTAATTATTAGCAAGTATATGTCTTTTTTCTAAGTTTTAACCATTTAATTCGATTATAACACTATAAATAATTAACTTTTGGAAAACACAAATAGAACCCATATAATTATGAAAATGGAGGCTAATGAAAGGTTATATGGTCATGGAGTTGCGACATGTGAGTGAAATGGTGGTGATAAAGGTGAAAGTGGATGATATTTTGAATACATTATGGAGGTTCTACACAGACCTCAAAGGTTTGACTGAAGTAGATTATTCTTATTTTACCCAAGTTGACTTTATGTCTTTATTTTTCAAATTAAGCTTCAAGGATCAAGTTGAAATAGGAGAGATGTTTTTGTAATTACATGAGGATAACGTCCTAAAAAAGTGACATTATGGAAATAAAATCTAAAGAAGTTGGTAACCATCCTTTGGTCCTGACAAATTTTGAGATGAGATTCTGCATTAGTCAAATTAGGGAACTAAAGATGCAGGGGAAAGTGCGCATCTCAACTTAACTCCCACTGTTATTAATACAACCAATGGACTTAATCCAATTTGAAAATATTAAAGTAATTGCTTCCTGTTGAATACTCAAATATTTACGTTGGGGTGTAGGAATTTATAGGGTAGGTTCCTCAAACAGAAAACCAAAGGACACCACTCACAAACAGATCACAAATCAATACACCATTATTCTTGACGTGGTTAAAACCCTCAAAGAGGGAAACAGTCCACAGCCTGAGCCAACGTGTCCACTTCAGGCAATTTATTAATAAAAGAATGAAAATTTACATAAGCTTCTCTCATGAACAGTTACCCTACAAATGACCCTCCATGCTCTTTAAATAGAGATCATGGACCAATCGGGTGTCAAGCCACGGATCAAGTGTCGGTAATACCTAGGAGAGAATGAACCTTCGGATCACTACGTATCGTGACCGTCAAATTGTAAGTTACAAAAGTACATAGTAAAGAAACACACTTTACCTAACTCTACACTAGACCAAGTTATACTTAACTATTTCCTATGTGTCGGAATATCCTAACATCCCCCCTTAAGAACAATTTGGGATATGATTGAAGGATGTACAAATATGACACAATAGTAAAAGGAAGGAGGCATTAAAGCCTATCCCCCCTTTGTGACAACTTCCTGAACTCCAACCATAATTTGAAGTTTAGTAAACTTCGCCTCTGTGAAAGCCTTTGTAAAGATGTCTGCAACTTGATCATCTATTGAATCATATTGCACTTCAAGAACATGGTCACGAACGAGCTTTCTGATGAAGTGCATGTGCAGTTCAATGTGTTTGCTGCACTGATGTTGGACTGGATCTTTGCATATTTGAATGGCACTTTGATTATCACACCAAAGTGTAGTCGGATGTTGCTGCTGAAAGCCAAACTCTGATAGGGTCTGATGAAGCCACAAGGCTTCCTTACTAGCTTCTACGGCACCACGATACTATGCTTTTGCTGAAGAAAGAAAAATTACACTTTGTTTCTTGCAAGCCCATGTAATAGGTCCTGAACCAAGAGTGAACACATAACCTGTAGTAGACTTCCAATCATTAGGGTCACCAGCGCAATCGAAATCAAAGAAACCAACCAATAGAGGAGATGCTTATGCACTATAATGAATCCCAAACTGAATTGTACCTCGAACATAACGAAGTATTCTTTTAGATGATTTCCAATGACTTTCATGTGGGTTTTGCATAAACTGAGCAATAAGGCCAACAACAAAGGAAAGGTGAGGACGAGTATGGGTCAGATACAAAAGTTTTCCTACAAGTTGACGGTATAAGGTAGCATCAACTTCAGGGGAAGTACAAGTGACTGAAAGTTTGGCTCCAAACTGAAAGGGAGAAGGGGTTGGCTTACAGTCTTCCATGTGAAAATGGCATAGAAGATCACAAGCATACTTGGACTGGGAAAGGGAAATACATTCCTTGGATTGCAAGACTTGAAGACCAGGAAAATAACACAAGTGTCCTAAGTCTATCATTTTAAACTTCTTTTTAAGGCTAGACTTCACATGGTTTATAAGGTTGGGAACACTACCAATAAGGATAAGATCATCAACATAAAGAACAATAATGATAAGAGACTTGCCCACTTTCTTGGTGTATGTTGAAACCACTCAGCCATATCAAAAACGCACAACAAATTAACACACAATAATCAAACCATCAACACACAAAAGACAAACTAGCGGAAAAGGTAGAGAGTCATCATGTGGTCTCTCATACTCATGTAAATCTCTCTTATTCAAATAATTTAATAATACATTTAAATACATGAGAAAGTGGTCTTACGATAGTGCGTCTATCTTAGACTCACTTGGTTGAGACAATTTCTCAACTTACACACTAATTTAGGAGAACTAGTTGGAGATAATCTCTCCTCCTAATTAAACTCCTTAGTTTGAGAAACTAGCTCTCATGATTTAATTTAATTAATTATTTGATTTGGATTTATAATTGTTTTTAAGAGAGTGAGGCTAACATCCCCCTCCCCCTTCAATGATAAATCTAAAAAGAATAAGGAACCATCTTCCAAGTTCTCAAGTTTCTCCTCAAAAATCATTTGCCTGAAAAACCACCAAATTTGGATGCTGAAGAAACTACAATATGAAGAGACTATGAGTCAGCTGCATGACTGATTCATCTATGAATGACGCTTGACAACTCCATCATGTGCCAAGCCGCAAAAGGATACAACTGTCCTTTGCTTGAAGACAATGTCCGGTGTCCACTGGCACAATTTGATGAATGCCCACTGGCGTATTTGTTGATGATGATTGCCCACTGGCTGAAGATTTCGAAAAAAAACTCAATGTTGCTTTTGCTATGATGAAAGTTGATCACTACTGCTTTCGCTGTCGATCGCTCACTGGCGAATTTGTTGATGCTCACTGTTGATGAAAGATGCCCACTGGCTAATGAAGATGCCCACTTGTTGCTTCACTGATGTTGTCGAGACTTTCAATCTGACAACCACTTGTCAATTTCATTGACATTTTCCCACTTTTGTCAGTGGAAAGGAGAGACAATTTTCCTCAAATTATTTCTGAATTCTGAACTCCCCCCCTTCAAGTGTAGGAGAGTTTCACTATTGTACACCCCCATTCAACTGCATGAGAGTACCATCTTCATTTGACTGTTGGCTGCAATATGTGTGAGTGAATCCGATTTTAAAATGTTAGAAAATTATATATTACGGAGCAATGGAACACATAAAATATTGTAGGAATATAAACACAAAAAACGCATAAAACAAGCGACACAGATATACGTGGTTCACCTAGTTTGAGCTACGTCCACCCCGAACAGCCAGACCTTCCTTTCTATTATCCAACAAAATGAAGAAACACAACCTACATCAAATCTGCTGTAATATCATCTGTTTTCTCTCACAGTCTCACCTCTCTGCTTCTCGCTCGGAGAATACACATCTATTACACAGCCTCAAATACAATGCCCTCATACAAAGAGAGGGGTTGCCTTCTAGGGCAAAAAGCCATAAACTAAACATAAGTTCTACCGTCAGATCATCCACCTAATGAATGGCCCAAATTGAATAGAAATTACTATACTTTTACAAGGCAATTTTACATCTGTTTTTAGCTTCGGGGGGAGCGTGCGCTGCCCCCGAAACCCCCGCTGGGGGACCACTGGCCCCCGAACTCCCCAGCCGGGGGGGATCGGCCCCCCCGAACCCCTGCGAGGGGGACAAGTCTCCCCTGCACCCCCCCGCGTGGAGGGGTCTACAAACTTCCTGGGGTATACATCCGGCTGAAACAAAGACTTTTAAACAATCATGCTCCATACTCAACAATCTCCCACTTGGAGAATGATTGTAGCAACTCCACCACTGCTTCATTTGCTGGACAATGACTCCTCTTTGGACCTGGCTATTTCTCATCTTCGTCATCATCCTTGAAGACTAATGAAACTGAGTATATTCTCAATTTCTCCCTGGTTACAACTTTTGTTAGCATATCTGCAGGATTTTGGCTAGTGTGTATCTTTTCCAGCTTCAACTCTCCATCTTCCAACAATGATCGTATGAAATGTTACTTGAGCTATATGTGTTTAGTCCTAGAATGAAATGCTGAGTTCTTTGCAAGATGAATGGCACTTTGGCTATCACTTTATAACGTGCCCATATCATGCTCCTTACCCAATTTGTAAAAAATTTTGTTTTCCCACCCCGGTTTTCAGTTTCTCCTTATTTCTCCCATGTAGTTAAATGCCCTTTCCCATAACCATACATTCAACAAGCTGGAAAAGATAAATTTGCTGAAAACACAAATTCTGGAAAATTTACAGAATGCTGGAAATTGCAGAAATAAAAATCAACAGTAATAAACAGCCATTAAAACACATTAAAACACTGATATTTTTGGTCAATGTGACCCTGGAAAAACCCCCTACAACTCTTGGGGAATACCAGTTTGAGAGCTCTTCTTTATTTCTGAAAAAAGGCCTTTTTACAGCAAGAAAATATTCAGCAAAAATCAGCAAGCAAACTTTTACAACTTATCTCAGCCTTGCTGAAACTCAGCCTTGCTGAAAAACTGCCCTGCTGAAACTTCACTGTTGTTACTCCGCTGCTGAAACTCCGCTGCTGATACTCTGCAGCTCACTGTCCAGAATTCTCCCTTGCTCTCTTGCTCTCCTTCTCTCAATCTGCTCATAAAAGAATTGAATCAAATGTGATCTTTTCCTCCTTTTCCTCCCTTAATATAACTCCAAATGACTTTTGGGTGATTCAAGTGACTTTTGGGTGATCTCTAAATCCAATGGCTGAAATAGATTTAGATCAATGGCTGAGATTAAATGCACATTTAAATCTCACTTTCTATTTTTTAATTCACCCCACTTTAATAAAGACCCACTTAGTCATTTATTTCCAAAGTCACTTTTCCTTTCTAATTTTCATTGACTTTATAAAAGTCACTTTAAAATTAGACTTAGTAACTTTATCACTTAAAGTCACTTTTAAATTAGATTTTAACTTTATAAAAATTATAAAGTCACTTTAGGAGAAAAATTAAAATCTTTTGGACACTTTTCCCTAGGCCAAAGATCAAAGCCTAAGGGAACCACCTGTCCTCCGGTACCAAATTTCAACAAAGAAAAAGATTACTAAGGATCCATATGACATGGAGGGCCTTCAAAAAGTCCTTAAAACCACGTCGAACGAAATGGTTGAGATCAAGAAACAAGTATCAGAATCCTCAACGAAGAAACCATTTAGGAATTTCAAGAAACTAGAATCCAAACCTCCAAACGTTATATCATATGCAGACTCGGATCCTGAAGAAGAAGAAGAGGAAGAAACAGTTACACCATCTGAAGAAGAAGAAGAGGAAGTAGTTGAATGTCACGGGTTGTGGGACTTTATACTCCCTAATTCCGACACTGACACTGAGCAAGAAGCCTTTCCTGTGACTACTAGGAGTAAAGCTACTCCCGAACCTGTTCAAGCTAATCCAAAGAAAAGGAGCGTTGAAACCAATACCGTAAAGGAAAAGGTACCCGGTAGAAAGCCAGCCGCGACAGTATCTAACAATCAGCCATCATCCTCTACTACACCTTCGTCATCTAAAACGTTGGTAGTTGCTGATTCGATGGATTATAACATTGTCGATGACATGAAGAAAACTAAGGCAAACATCACCATGTTTGAACTTAGTAAATTAAAACATCAGCAAAAGTTATTACTCAAAGAACTTAACGCTGTTCCTTCTTCACCTCTTCCCACCACTAAAGCTGCAAGCGACTCAGGACAACCCCCTGCTGGTAGAGTTGAGGCAACTGACACAATTCTGATTGGATATAGATCAAACTCCCATACCCCTCCTTTCCTCTTGAGTTATGAAATTTATAATCGAAATCTACACAACTTCTTAATTGATTCTGGGGCATCCTCGAATAAAATGCCTGCTTCAGTTTGCTCTAAACTGAATATTGAACCCCAGAAGTCTTCTATTCACATTGTGCAGTTAGATAGAACTAAAGTTCAAGTTCTAGGGGAAATAAACTCTGTAACGATCAGGTTATCGGCAGATCTAAGAATAGTCCAAAGGATTGATATTCTAGTCGCCGATATACCTGAATTCTATGGGTTAATTTTAAGCAGGGATTGGTCAGAAAAGCTCCATGGGTATATCTCCACCGATTGGTCACACATGTGGCTCCCCTATAAGGGCAAGCCCAATCAAATAAAGATTGATCGGGAGAAACATATGACCCACACTGTTACGGAATTTGAACAGGAAAATCAACCCGTTGCGTTCAACAACAGTATCTTAGGAAATTATTCTTCCGAGTCATTTTTCGGCAATTATATTGCTCAGCCATCTCCTTTCTCAGTTAACAATTTCGCATCACAAATTGAAAATTTTTCACAGACCGACAGGTCTAAATGCGTTAATGTTACTGAGAAAGTTGTAACAAAAACTGTAGATAATTCATTATTTTTGTCTTTATATTTTGATGGATCTAATTCTAGTGAAGGATCAGGAGCAGGTTGCATTTTGGTCAGCCCGCAAGGAGAAAAAACAATGATGTCCTGTAGATTAGAATTTGAATGCACCAACAACACAACCGAGTACGAAGCGCTAGTCCAAGGACTATATAAAGAAATCGGCCTCAAAGTTCAATACTTAAAGGTCTTTGGCGACTCTGAAATTATCGTTAAACAGGTAAGGAATACAATTCATTATCTTTCGAACCATCTTAAGCATTATCAATCGCTGGTACAAGAGCTAACATCCCATTTTTCAGCATTCAATATTTCTTTCATTCCCAGGGCACAAAATTCGGCAGCCGACTTGCTAGCCAATGTCGCTTCCAAGCTACTCCCTTCCGAAGACTATAGTCCAGATAGGTTTTCAGTAGAATTACTTTTTAGGCCATCCATTCTTGATAATGTAACCAATTGGAGAGTGTTTAACCATGATGATGACATTTTACAATTTTTGACCTCTGAAAAATCCTATGACAATCAGATAATCGAGGAAGATGAGCATGATACTCAAATACAAGGTAAACAAGAGGAAAACTCAATCCCTAAGCGCGTAGTGAAGCTTGAAGATCTTTACGATATTAAAGACAGGTTCAAACCTGTGTCTAATACAAAGCTTCAAAGCTCTACCTTAAGGTTTGAATTAATAAACCTTGGCACCGAACAAAATCCACAAAGCATTAGTTTAGGATTAGGACTTTCCATAGAGGAAAAGGAATCATTCATTAGTCTGTTATGAAAGAATAAACATGTTTTCGCTTGGAAATATGATGATCTAAAAACGTATGACACATCGATTATTCAGCACACTATCCCAATGCTTCCCGAACAGAAACCAGTTCAACAAAAGTTGAGAAAAATACATCCAAATTTAGAGGGACAAATAAAATCGGAACTCAATAAACTCTTGAAAGCTAAGATTATTTTTCCCGTACGACACTCAAACTGGGTCTCCAATATGGTACCAGTCAGAAAGAAAAACGACGACATAAGGATTGTATTGATTTCAGGAATTTAAATAATGCAAGTCTAAAAGATAATTTCCCATTACCCACTATGGAGTAGATACTCCAATCAGTGGCAGGCTCAGAGTTAATTTCCTTCTTGGACGGGTTTTCAGGGTATAACCAAATTCTGGTCCACCCCGATGACCGACTCAAAACCACATTCAGAACAAAGTGGGGAACATATGCATATCAGAAAATGCCTTTCGGACTTATTAATGCAGGAGCCACTTTTCAAAGAGCGATGGATATCGCTTTCAAAGGGTTAATTAATAAAACAGTAGTCATCTATTTAGATGACATTACTGTATTTTCAAAAGAGAGATCCAATCACTTGCATGATTTGAATCAAATATTTCAACGCTGTAAGAAATACGGTATTTCTCTTAACCCTAAGAAATATTTTTTCGCTCTTGATCAAGGTAAGCTCCTAGGCTTTATTGTATCTAAAGATGGCATCTATATTGATCCAAACAGGATTAAAGAAATTTCTAAAATCCCTTTTCCTCATAATAAGAAATCCATGCAGTTATTTTTAGGCCAATTCAATTTTGTAAAAAGATTCGTTCCAGATTTTTCTCAAATTATTTTACCACTTCAAACTATGATTAAGAAAAATTTAGTCTTCAAATGGGGATCGCCAGAAAAGGAAGCATTTGAACTAACCAAACAATCAATAATCAATGCCCCAGCTCTAAATACCCCAAATTTTTCTAATCATTTTACATTGTATACCATCACATCCGATTGCTCTTATGCTGCAGTACTTACACAGATCAACGATCACAATTTGGAAGCACTGATTTCATTCTATAGCTCAAATCTTCAAGGTGCAGAACTAAACTATTCTGAAGTAGAAAAACAAGCCTTTGTTGTATATAAAGCGGTTAAACATTATAGACCCTTCTTGTTAAAAGCCCATACAAAGGTTATAGTTCCTTTCTCCTCAGTTAGACAACTATTAATCCAAAGAGAACTGGGAGAAAAAAGGGCAAATTGGGTAACAGCACTTCAAGGATATGACCTAGAGATCAAGCCAACAAAGATTGTTAGAGGCCAAGGTTTTTGCAGGTTATTGGCAGGCGCATCCAACATTCCGGAATCAAGAGATACAGATCAATCTGAAACCATCAACCAAATAAGTATCATTGACTCTGAATCACAGTATGCTGATTTAATATTTTACTTGAAAAATGGATATGCACCTCCCAACCTGTCCTACAAAAACAAAAGGGCCATAAGATTGAAAGCAAAAAAAATTACCATTATTGATGATGTGCTTTTTAGGAAAAATTATGATTATGTTTTATTAAGATGCCTTGAAAAACAGAAAGCACAAAGGGTCTTGCAGGAATTGCATGACGGACCAGCAGGAGGCCACTTCAGAGCTGATACCACAGCTCACAAAGTCATCCATGCTGGGTATTACTGGCCCACTCTGTTTAGAGATGCTCATGAATATGTGAGGAAATGCCGAAATTGTCAAACTTCAAGTGGAAGACAAAAGAAATCAGCCTTCCCTCTGCAACAGGTCAACATTGAAAAGCCATTTGAGCAATGGGGATTGGACATTATCGGAGAAATTACTCCTAATTCTTCCAAACAGCATAAGTATATCCTTACTGCTACCGATTACTTTACTAAGTGGGTTGAAGCGATTTCGTTAAAGACAACAAACTCTGAAGCCATTATTGAATTCATAGACCAATTCATCATTACAAGGTTTGGTGTCCCGAATGCTCTTGTTTTCGATAATGCATCTTACTTTTCAAGCAATGTTATGTTTGATTTCGCAATCAAAAGAGGATTTAAACTCAAATATTCTGCTAACTATTATCCTCAGGGCAATGGTTTAGCTGAATCTACAAACAAAAACCTTATCAAAATTATCAAGCGAACTATCGAACAGAATCACAAGAACTGGCACAAATCTTTAATATTTGCATTATGGGTTGACAAGATAACACAAAAATCTTCTATAGGTTCTTCCCCATTTAAACTTGTTTATGGAAAAGAAGTTGTACTACCAACCAATCTCATTTTTCCTTCTCTAGCCCTAGTTCAATTTATTGAAGAAAGTCCTTCTTCTTTACAGCTTAGACATGACCAAATTCTAAAATTAGAAGAAGAAAGAGAAAAATCCAAAATTATTCATGCGAAACATCAGCAGAACATCAAGTCATCATTTGATTCAATTTCGTCTGGTTCTAAACAATTCCAAGTCGGTGATTTAGTCCTGAAATGGGACAAAGCCCATGAAGATAAAGGAAAACACACCAAGTTTCAGAAGATGTGGCTTGGACCATTTCAGATCTGTGAAAAGATGGGCCATTTGACCTTCATGCTACAAGATTTATCAGGGTTGAAAGATTCTCTCCCTGTTAATGGTCTGATCTTAAAGAAATTTTTCAACTGAGGAGGTAACCCCTTCTCCTTTCAATAGAATTTTTGTAGTTTGTAGCAGCATTAGGAAATAAAACTGTAAGGCACCTTCTATTTTGACCTTTGCTATATTCAAAGAGTTTCTCAAAACGAGTAATGCGATATTTACTTTTAAATAAATAGAAGTCTTAAACAAAAGGAATGATTTCTAGGAAATTAGTTATAATTGCATTCTGAAACAACACTGCAATCCTAGTGAACCCCTCTCGAAGTTTATAAATTTTGTAAATCTTTTTAGATTTTTCAAATTGGTTACAAAAAGGTTATCAATATTAAAATAGGATCTAATCCAAATTCAGCATCTCCAAACTCTTACCTTGTCATCCATCCTCTCTTAAGGAGGTAAATTTGTCTATCCCATTTACTCAAGTTCATGATTATTCAGGGTGTAATTCCAAGAATACTGGATACAAAAGTTAAAAGTTCTTATCACAAGCCTGCTTACCATGTTCATAGGGAAATAGTTTAGCCGACATTACCAATATTGCATACCAAAACAGGGTAATGGCTTCAATTTTAAGACAAGGGGTCTCATCACGAGCTAGCTTGTTCGGTTAGATTACTACCAGTGAATGGCATTGTCACTTAACTGGCCACCACACTAGGGCAATGACTTTTTATCTTGCAAAATAATAGAAAAAGAAAAGAAATACAAAATGTGAAAAAAAAACATATTTTGAATTTATTCTGTTAATCATGCTCTAGAGTGAATGGGACAATAGACAATGATATGGTTTAAAAGGTATCCCTGCCGAAACTATGGACGTTTGCTGGCAGCAGAGGCTCTACCTGTGACAAATGAGTTAATTTTAATAGCTGATTTGGAAAAGTTCTCTATTTTATCAATATCAACCAACAAACGCCAATTTAAAATCTAGAATGTATCTATTTTTAACAAAAGAGGAAATTAGCAAAGAAAGTTTTGTTTTGTCTAGAGTGCAACTATACCTAGTTATATTAGAATTTTTCCCTTTTAAATAAAATTTCTATTTTGAAAAAGTTTAAATATTTATATACTTTTCATAGATAAATGTTTCTTCCAGCGAATCGCCAATTGTTGTGCCATACAACAACCCCCCATTTCATATCATTACTATTCCAAAACTATAATGTGAAATGGGTCCCTCTTTAATTTTTGTTTTTAAAGTTGGTATCAATTTAAAGTTCTATTTCAAAAAGGCCCGAATAAAAGAAAACATTATTAAAAGGCCTTTTTAATAAAACCAATCAAAAAACTCCAACATAAAACGACTTATCTTTATCATTGCGATAAAGCGATCGCAAGATCGCATATCGCAATGACAAAGAGAGCACAACTTAAGGGACATCTTGATTTCTGCCGATGCAAAATCGCTATCGGATATCCGCAAAGCATAAAGTAACACAATTAACACCCCTTGTTCCGATGCGATGCGAAATCGGCAATCGGCAGTCGCTTATTGGCGATAATGCTTAAGCCTAAATAACAACCTTTGCTCTGATGCGATGCGAAATCGACAATCGGCAATTGGCGATAATGTTTAACGCAAATAAGTTTTCTCGTGTTCCGATGCGATGCGATATTGCTATCGGTGATCGGAAACTCGCCGTGCTCTCATTCTAAATGGCCCTACTCGCTACTCCCGACCCGATGCGATATCGCTATCGGCGATCGGGGATTCCAAATAAAACCAAAGCAATAACTTAGGATTTCCCCGATGCCCGATTGCGAAAAAGGTTAATAAAGCGCAGTTTTCAAAGTAAAAATCATAAAGGTAGTTTAATACGATTTACTCGTAATTAAAGAAATATCTTTTGAAAAGTCACTCATCCGCGTTCAACCACCAAATCGCCCAAGGCATGCTTCAAATAAATCATTCGGCCATTAACCGAAGGGACTGGTATTAATGAGATTGACAGGCCTTAACGGCCATTTAATGAAAGCAGCAAGGTTATGATCCATTCATAGATTTGATCTGAAAGCCGTCTTAAGTCAATTGATCGCTATGAATGCATCCAGATATATATACCTCACTCTGTTCAATTCATGTTATTGTTGCCTATGTTACGCCTATCTTTCGCTCTGTGCAGGATTCTTCCACAGAGACAGAATTGAGTGGAATGGGAAAGAAGTCCAAAAAGACTACAATGCCTACTGCTTCGCCAGCCGCAAGGCAAGCTGTTGTTGATTCAAGCGGTAAGAAGAAAGGGCTTATATCAGATACGACATGCCTGGGACTTACCAGGGCCACTTGGCAAGGAACATATAATTTGATTGAAGCCGAAGAGCCAAACGTGACCGGGATAGAAGTCTCATGTGATAGTACCAGCAAATCTGAGGCCAATCTAAAAGACTTGGCCAACTCCTTTCTGCGCAGAATAGTGGCCTGGGAGAAAATTCTCCCATATATGGATGTGGTAAGGTGGGCAATCCAAGAGATCCCAATTACCAATAGAGTGTTTAGCACTACAGATGGGAGGGTTTTCGGTTCTTTTCGAGCCGCAGATCTAAGGCAAATGTATCACTTACCGACAGAAGAGAAAAAATATAATACGACATTTCTGGAGAAGTTCCGAGCAGAGAACGAGACCAAGTCCGAACCAATTCGAGGCTAGAGACAAAATCCAGCAAAGCACAAACATGAATCCTCGAGTAAGTACTCAGTCGACTCCCTATGTTCTCCTTACTGCTATGCTGGAATTATGTTGTGTAGGCTACGAGGATTGCATGACTCTGCCAATTTTACCATAGAAATGGTCCCCTTAATGGAGGCGGCATGTAGTGGCGAGATTATGGATTGGGCGGATATATTATCCGACAAGTTAGCCAAAGCCATTCTCGATTTCAGGTTTAACTCTCGTGTCACAGAGAGGTTTATTCCGTCGTTTTATTACAGCGCCTATGTGTTGGATGTATTATGTTTTAATTCTAAGTTTCCTGTGCTCGGATGGAGGTGGACGTCGCAAGACCCCACACCCATTCATATATATCATCAAAAGTTGTGGAAGACCAATTACAAACATCACCTTTATCAAATCTGCAACGGTTTTATGTTGCCAATTCATTACTCCATTTTTGATAAGCCTGCCCCGAAGATTTCTGAGCAAGCAGGGGTACATTTAACCGTAGTAGAAAGTTGGTTTGGAGAGGAGAAATTCACCTAAATCAGAGTTTTTGGCAGTCAGGCCAGGCCGCATGTGCTCCCACTTTACATCCCTGATAAGTTACTTGCCAGGGAAGTAGCTTATCAAATCAATGCTGATGGGGTTACTCAGACCCTGAAGAAAGCGAAAAAGCATGTT
>APFE031718270.1:4956-33311 GCA_000404065.3 Pinus taeda | reverse complement strand
GTACTTCAGGGATATTCTTTTATGAAACTGGACCAATTATTCTGAATTTAATGAGGAAGGTTTTTATGCAAATGTGCACTACTGTCTTTGTTTAAAAGCATTTCCATGTTGAAGAAGGAATTTTGAATAGCGATTGATATTTGGGATTGATCGGCAGCTCACATGGTACTATTATCTGCGTCTGTGCTCATTCCTGTTATATGAATTGTTGTTTAAATCGCTCTTGCTATTATCGCTTATATATATGTGTGTTTTTCGCAGCATCCTTTATGCATTCCACTATTGGTTGTCTATAGTATGCTTCTCTTTCAATCGTATATATGTATCGATGAATATAAACAGTGAATGCAGTAATTTGTATTTATCGCTTCATTGTGACTATTCATATGAAGTAATCTTTGAATGATTGAATATCTCATATTTATTTTACAGAGTCATCTATATGCTTGTTAGATAGATGAAGGTTATTTAACGCTGCATTCCGAATGAATAAGTTGTTCCTGGGATTAGTATTAGTTTCCATATTTTTTGTCAATAGAATAAGCTATTCGTCTATCACCAAAAGAAAACTATTCATCACCCATCCATCCCTTTTATTTATTATCGGGAAACTGGTCCCGTTATCTCCAGTCGGAGCCACCATCCCAAACAGAGAAGGAGCTGTACTAAGGTTTGGACTGGGTGGTTATCCCCCAATGTTGTTGCAGCGATTTTTGAGGCCTCAACACCTTGCTTAGATTTGAAAAGCTTCCACTTCTTTGGTGATGTATGAATGATGATCTCTTGAAGTCCTTCTAGGGTTTCAGTCTTTCTTCCTGCTTCCTCATTTCAATACTCTTGCTAGAGTATATTTCTTCAATCTAGGGTTTCATTGGCCCTTGACTCTGTTACAATCCTTCTTCCACTGCTTTATGTCTTCTTGATTGAATGCCCCTTCTTGAATTCAACACCTATGATCTGAAACCATGTTGAGAAATATAGGGCATGGATAGTTTAAATATTTCTCTGCTTAATAATTTCTTGTGATATAATTTTACTTCTTAGCTTGTACTATTTTCTTTGTTATGTTTTTTTTGTGTTGTTTTCATTAAGAAAATTACCAATATGCACAATAAAAGACAAGTGACACAATATGTAGGCTTGTCAGCCAGGGCCAAAATCTCTCACCTCTTGAGAGGAAAACCAGATCAAAATTCTTCTTCTAGATCTTCAATTGATAGTACCAAGACCATGACAAAAACCCTTGACTCTAGTATCCTCCCAGGAACCTTTTCACTAACCTTGATGTTCTACCTCTTCCTTGTTTTGACTTTCTTCTTTATCTTGAATTACTCTCCTCAGCTCCTTCAAGAGAAACTCAGTTTCTATTCTTCACACTGCTCCTTCTTGGCTTCCTCTAGAGAATCTCGATCTCTAGTATTTCACTAATATTCTCTAGAGAAACTCAGTCTCTACATCTCTATCTCAGTCACCTAGAAGAATCCTTCCTTTGCTGCCCTAGGTGAAACCTCTCCTTCGCTTGCCTAGAAGAAGCCTTTTCTTCTCTTTCCTAGAATATACCCCCTTCACTTCCCCAAAATAAACCTTCTCCTTTGCACTACCCAAAATAATACCTCCTTCACACTACCCAGAATAAATCTCCTTCGCTGCCCCAGAAAATATTTCTCTTCGCTGCCCTTGAAGAAACTTCTCTTATCCCTTATCACACTCCACTTGGTAGCCTCTTCTATGCTCTTCTTCTTTAATGAATTCTTGTCGAGTTACTTTCTTTTAAGTGAGGCTGAGTTAGGATTTATATACACCTCATTTCATGTCCTTTAGGATGACATGATCACTAGAGGTTAGGCTAACTTCTTCTAGAATGTTCTTCCATCATTGTAAGCTGACTTGAAGAGGATAAGTGACAAGTTATTGTAGGATACTTTACATAGATAAGATTGACCTTTTACAAAGTGTAACATGACTTCATTACATGACAATCACTCTAACATTTTACTACTACATGAAAAATAAATCCTAAAGACTCTCAATGGGAGTCTTGACTAAAAAATAAAATCTCTTGCTCATGAAATACATGAAGCAAGCAACATAATAAATTTAATTTTCTTCTTTACATCACATTACATAAAATCATAATTACATGTCATTATGAATACCA
Organism: Pinus taeda; assembly: GCA_000404065.3. Taxonomy (NCBI): domain Eukaryota; kingdom Viridiplantae; phylum Streptophyta; class Pinopsida; order Pinales; family Pinaceae; genus Pinus; species Pinus taeda. Next base: position 31,153 of record APFE031718270.1, on the reverse strand, counting down.
AACCTAGTTACACTTTTCAACACTCCCATTTAACTAGGGAGGTATTCATAATGGTAACTGGAATTTCTCATAAAATGAATTCGGATTGGTAACTAATTTGTATAACATCATATAAACCAACATTGCTACATAGGAAGGCCTTGACTAACAACTCCTTATCTCCACATGATCTGAGCTAAATGCTGGCGAGACCAATGATTTATAGACACTCTCATCATTGTCTCTCTCGGAACATCCCTACCCGGGTACTCAGGGTGTGTTCCATGAGGATTATTCTTATCTTGGGTTCTCCATCCCTCAAAGCATATTGATATTCCATGACTACTCTTCTATTGGATACCTTATCTCATCCTCACAGAGCATCAGATTCCAAATGATTACCCAATCCTCCATTCTGTCTTCCCAAGTGAAGAAAAGAATGACATGTCTATCTCTCCCTCTCAAATAGGGAGGACATATTCCAATAAAGGAATGTACTCATTCCTACCAAAAAGAGTGTACCTAAGCTCCCTCTTAGCTTAGGAATTTCCAATTTTATTCCAAGTAAGAAACTTCTTTTTAGGTTCCCTCTTAACTAGGGACCTACAACAACTCCTCATGTGGAACAACCAACTGCCTAAAAAACTCCTCTCTCCTTCAATGTCATAAATTTCTTTTGTCATGGAGCCTTCATCTTTTGGGGACTTCTTCATAGGTCACAATACCATCCACCACTTTCATCCATGAGTTATTCATGTCTACATTTTTTCAGAAAGTGATCCATCATATTTCCATCTGGCTTTACTTCATGTCATTCTGCTTTCATGCCATATTTTCCGGAAGGATCTTACATCCTTCAATATGGTCCTCTTGGAAGTCATCCACAAATATTCCCTTTAGAAGTCCTACATAAGCCCATCCAAATATTAGTTCAAAAATAAGAAATGAACACTTAAATCAAAATTATCTTTGTGATGGTCTTTCATCATGACATCTTCCTGTAGGTATCGACATCCTACATGCATATTGAAACATTTCCCAAAGATATTAATTGTCAAGGGTCTTCATATTTTTCCAACTTCCATCAGAGTCTTCATATCTTTCTGGGAGATATTCTAGTAAAATATTCTTGAGTTTCGGATTTTGAATGCCTTCTACCTTTGTTTTATATTTTATGATCTCTTCCTTTCCTTTCACACTTCATTCCTAGGAGATCATCTTTCATTTCAGTCATCTAGACTTCCTCTGGCAGCTTCATTTGAACAAAAGAACTTTATCCTTTAGACCTGATTTCTTTTTATGTCATCATACCATCATCCCTTGAATCCCACGAGTTGGAATTCCTGATGAAATGTTTACTTCCTTTCTAGATCAATGAATCCTTTGATAAGGATTCCATCAGAGAACCTTGAGGATATTTCATATCCTCACTCAATAGATATTTCCTTATTGACTATTGTATGATGATCCCAGTCGATGATGAACTCTACTTATTTCTATAAGTATCACTTGAAGTTTTAATGAGGTGGCCAAGAGCTCCCATTCTTTGTAATTAATAGAACTTGCTCCAGACATCCTTTCCACTTCTCATGTCAAGAGTTCTTACTTCTAATGCTTCTATCACGATGATATTTTCTAATAAGATGCATCCTATCTTATTTACATTTCCTCCTATATATAAATTACAAGTTAAAAGTACCTTCTTAGAGAATAATATCATCTCAGTCATAATAGAGATATTTTTCCTTCTTCCTTCTTAAGCTTCTTTGTCTCAGGTCCTTTCACTTCCTAAGTAATATGGGTTTCTTCCCTGATCCTCTTGCATTTAGGACAATATATTTTATAATGCCCAAGTTTATGACAACCATATCATATTTCCTTAGCCATGTTCTTCCTTTTATTTGTGGGAACAAACTTTTCAAATTTCCCTTTTCTTCTTGTCACTGATTGATCCCTTCTATCTGATCTTTTGTTAGTTCCTTTCTTCAACCTATCTTATTCTGCCTTGCAGAGAGATCATAATTTGATGAATGGGATAGATTACTCTTCCCTAGTAGATATGAGGTTATCTTATTCATAAGCCAATGCATTTAGAATAATGGAGATCATTTCATTATCAGATACCATCTCTCATAGATCCTGTAATTTCCCTTTTATTTGAGATTCCTTTGAAATACATGATGATATTCCTTCATCCTTTGACACCTTCAATTTATATAGATTAGATCTAAGTGATATGATATTTTCTATTGTTTTCTTAGAGAAAAGTTCTATCAAATTATCATATATTTCTTTAGGTCTCTCCATCTCGACTATATAATGAGAGGATCTTTGATAGATTCCTTAAGAATATTTTGTGCCTTGAGATCCCTTTCCATGCATTCAAATAATGCTTTTTCTTCAGATGGCTCAGAGACCTTTCCATAGACATGATCAATGACTTCATTTACTTCGAGGACTATAGCTATCCTTTCTTTCCATGCAAGGAAGTTTGATATCCCTACCAACTTATGGTTTTGCTAGAAACATGAAGTCATTTTTACTAGATTAGATTTTAATAAACGACACTTACTTGTGAAGATAGAATCTTCAACTTGATGATGAACTTGGTCCTTCAGCTGATCCTTTTCAAATTAGATCCTTTCTTCAATAGAGAGAAGATTTCCTTTCAATATAACCTTCCTTAGATTTGAAGAGCTTCCACTTCTTTGGTGATGTATGATTGATGATATCTTGAAGTGCTTATAGGGTGTTGGGAATGGAATCTCCCCACAACATGTTTTGGGGCTCAAAGCCTAAGTTTTGGTCAAATGTATTATAAGGCTCCATGTATGGGTGAGGATCGCGAAGTATAGGTTGAGTCATAGGGTTGTCCACCCTAAGTATTGTAAAGTAATGTAATGTCATGTCGGTCTACCCATGGTCCATGGACCATGGAATTGTATAAATAGAGAGAGGCTCTAAGTTGTAAAGATAGCAAGGAGGAATAAGAGAATGAGGATGAATAAGCATGTTTCAAGCAAAGAGTAAGAGTCTAAGAGTATTGGGTCGTAGTAGTAGGAATAGGCTCTGCAGCTGAGTGTGCAGAGGCCTAGTAGAGTCCACAACTGAGTGCGCAGACCCCTGCAGCTGAGTGCGTAGTGCGGTGTTGAGTCTGTAATCTTGATTGAAGAATAATAAAGAGAAGCTTATTATAATTTCTATGTATCTTCTTGTGCATTTCCTTCTTTACATTTTTACTAATTTATTATTGTGTGTGTTAATGCCTAAATCTACCTCAGGCTTAGAAAGGTAGGATGACTAGGATAACATCAAACCACGCTTAACCTGATAGCTAGCCCTACCAGGTAGGGAGAGGACTCTCTCCTTGTCAATCTCAGCAAAATATGATCAATGAGGCTTGAGATGACTAATGTGAAGACTGATTTTAGCCTAGGTATGTGTGCAGAAGGGTTTGATTGAATTTGATGATGTTTTGTTGGCTCAAAATGGAAAGGCAGATTTGGGTCTGGGGAATGAGGCTCAGTTTTGCAAAGATCTCTATGGGGCAAGGTAGGCAAATGGTTTGGTACTTCAAATTGAATGAGATGGAGAAATTTAGATAGGTGAGGAGTTGAACAGGGAAAGAAAGTCTCAGGGATCCTCTTCAAATAGCTGAAAACATAAATAACTAAACAAAACCCTAGGTAGAGCACTGCAATTTCAATGGATTCTACCTTTATCCTTGTTTGATTTAGTTAATATGAAGAAAAGAGAGATGATGGCATAAATAAAACACACGTAAACTTACAATTACAGAAGGAAACACAATACCAAAGCAATATGCCACATGAATCCTATAAAGTGCTACAAACCCTGGTCTATTCCTTAGCCAAACTGTTGAAATGTGTATACAATGAAGCTCCAAGATTTGCCAAAGTCAAACCATGCTAATGAATGACAAATTACAAGATATAGGCAACCAATAACTCATCCTAGCCTCTAGACGTCGAGCTCATAATTTTAGGAGCTGTTCCAACAAATTCTAAATTGAGAACTAAAAAGTAGGCAGTGGAACAGCTTGCCTCTAAAAACGAGGGCACTGATTCATTCAGTTGCAAACTATCTTTTCATGGATGAACCTACCTCTATGAGTGAAAATTTGGCATAATTACATCAAAATCCATCAAGTCATATTAAATTACATCATAAGTTTGACAATTAGAAGGAGAAAAGTCAAACTGTCAAGAAACTAGGCGAAAAACAGAGTTTTTTGGCCAAAGTGAGCAAAATTCCTCCAATGCGCTGCGTTGATTTCCCTATGCATAACGCCTTTTTGAAGATAATTTTGGAGACCTTCCTAGTGTCCAAATTTGCTCCAAATGTGCTTGTTGGAAATTTTTTCTTGTCTACTTTCCAGAACAGGTGGAATTTTTGAATTTAGCCTCCATTTTCTCCTCCAAAACTGGGTTCTCCCAACATTGCTTCCTGTGTGTCCAAAAAGGGGCAGAAAATGTCATTTTTGAGGTGTTTTTGACCTTTTTGGAAGCTCAAAACTTGTCAAAATTTCTTGGACATTTGTGGGAATGCATATTTTTCCATGAAAAATCCAAAAATTCTGAGTTTTTCTCAAAAGGAGGTCTCCATCAAAAGCGAGTGGCAGGTGGCACGGCAAATCAGGTAGAAAAACCTGTGTTTTAAGCCAAAAATTTCAAAATTGCAAAAATTGTTCCAAATTTCTCAAAATTTGGGTTGAGTGTCCTCCATTAAGTGTTGTGTTGGGCCAAGGAATCCTCAGCCAATATTTGAAGTCTATCTTGGTCTTTTCGCTTCCTCGATGCATTCTTCAACTTGGCCTTCAAGTTCCTGATTCTTTCCTTGCAACTTTTGTTTCTCGCCAAGTAGTGGTAGGCCATGTGCCTCAACATAGTTTTCTCTTTGTTGGATTTCTCCAACATCTTTTCCAAGTGCATGTTTGTCACCTCAAGCCAAGATTCACGATCAGCTTGAATTTCCCTTTCAAGTGTTGTCAATTTGGTTTTCCTCCTCTTGGCAGCTTGTCGGTTTTCTTTATGTTTTTGAGCTCCATGAATGAGTGGGACTGATGAGGGAGGATTTGATGCTAGCTATAGGTTTTTGGGGAATGAAAGGGTTTAGGGAATAACATTTAGGGATTAGGGATATTTGACTAGGGTTTGGGGTAATGGGATTAAGGATTTAGGGGTGGTAGTTTAGGGATATGGGGAAAAGGGAGTGGGTAGATGAGAATGTAAAGAGAGGGAGAAAATGAATGAGGGAATGAAGGAGTGAGGGAGTGAGAGATGGCTAGGAGTGAAATTGGAAGCAAAGCACACAATTTGCAAACCCTATGCAACTGTTTTTGGTAAGAAATGCAAAGAGGTAGGGTTTTTATTTTTTCTCATTAAATCACCATAGACAACAAGGTAAACTCATTCATTGGCCATGGAGAAATGTTAACTTACTGAATCAATGAGGATTGAGAAAATTTAGCAGTTTGGGAGGTGGTTGTGGATGAAATTAGGCTTGAAGCCCTGTGCACTGCGCCCTCTCAATGCGTCGCGCCTATGTAATTTTTACACTACAGAGTGCGGCCCATTACGCCACGTCAGATGGATGTGCCGCACCCACGACCCAATGCGCCGCGCCCCTGAAACTTGCCAAAGTTGCTGCGATTTTGCTCTTTGGCTTCAACATGACCTTTCTCTTGTTCACTCTTTCTTTTTGGATGCAAATGAAGTCTTTAAACATGAGAAATAGTTTATATACATAGGATTTTAATTTTTCACTTATAAAAACCCACTTTGTAATGTTTGCCTTTGACTTGCTTTTAAAGTTTGTTTTTGGTGGTTTGCTTTATTTTTGCCTTTGATGAATTGAATGCTTTGACTTTTTGTTTGCCTTGCAGGGGATGGAGTTTCTGAAGCTTGGCAAGGTGACTAGGATTTCCACTGAAGTTATTACATATGGAAAAAATGAAATTACATCAAAATTTGTACATAAAAACATAAAAAACTATGTTTTTCCTCAAAACAGCGTTTTGAGGAAAAATTAGTCTCTGAGCATGTGATTATGGAATTTATTGTTACTGCAACTTTATTTGACCTCCTCATGCACCTGCTGACTGTCATTGAGCATTTTGAAGACCTTTTTGACGAAATCCTAGACCTAATGAGACCAAAAACCCTAAGAATTACTTTTGTAGATTTAAAGACAAAAATGACTGCAGATGATCTAGATGAATGAAAATGGGCCAGCAGGTAAAGAACATGAGGGAAAATGTATAATGAGCCACTATTATCAGATGATCCATGACCCTAATGGAATGCATCTGATCGGACGAGACACCTAACATGCAATGCAACAAGAGAATTTGATCACTGACGGAGGTTGAAGATACCGACAGTAGCAGTGTGCATTGATATGATTGTTGGATATGTTGTAATAATCACTAGTCTTACACAAATAAGTTAAGTAATTGGGTAATAAAATATTAAATAGCAAGTAACTTGAGTATAATACGGGTTTCACCCCAAGTAGGGATGCACAGAAGAAGCATCACAGTTTGCGAGGGACTAACAAGTGTGTGTAGCAATGTGCGCACAGGGTCAAACCGCAGACCTCCAGAAGCTCATCAGACATCCCCAAGGTGTGGAAACTTGGTTCTAGCACCCTCCCATACTACTTCGGGTGAGACCTTAGTCCGCGCTCTGTAGACTGTTGCCGAAAGGGCCAGTAGTACCGGGATTTGCTTGGCTAAATCACCTCTAAACCTGGGTTAGGCCCATACAAGCCAACAAATGGTTCCATTGCCAGGACAAAGATCTACATAAGGGATGTCTAATGTCGTGCCACTAGAACCCAATAAAGAAAGAAATTGAAGAGTGGTTGGACAAGAAGATTCACGAGTTCATAACACAGGAAAACAGAAATTTGCGAGTATATATGGAATAGTGGTTGGAGTGCTACTTGTATACGGAAATACACGAAATTTTCTTTGCATCCTTTCCTTCTTAGCTATATGAGTGGATCGTGAAGCTAGCAGATAGTCAGGGGAGGTGTAGACTTGACAAACCAATCATGTGGACTTTGGAAATAGTGTGCAGACTAGAAGCGTCATGAGATAAGATCGCGCTGGTTGTGGACCATTGGCTTCACCGAATTATAGGAGGATTTATCACTGAGTTCGCGGTATATATGACCGTCAGCTATAGTGAGGCGGAGCGACGTTTCCTCAAAGGACCGATAGGTAAGTATATTAAATATTTGAACACTTGAATTAAGATGCTATTGTGTGAAAAGTGGGTTATGCAAATAAATTAATGTTTGGGACTAAGTGAAGTGGAAAGATCTACAGAAGCAAAAGTAGTGAAGAGTTGAAAACTAGTCCCTTAATTTACCCCTCATGGGAAAGCAAGGAAGAGCTCGCAAAATTTTCTTCGAGAAGCGCGGTCAGTATTATAAGGTAGTGCATTCTGCATTTACCACCTCCACCCACATCGCCACCCATCTCACCCTCCTCACCTCCATCTCCACCCACCCCACCTCCGCGAGCACCACAATTCAGTATGGTGAGTGTGATCAAACTACCGGTATTTAGAGGAGTAGGGAATGAAGATCTAGACCAATTCTAGTTTGTGGTAAGAGTAGTATGGGAAGCACAAGGCATCGTGGATGACAATATTAAGAAGGCTACGTTAGTAAGTGCATTGCAGGATCACGCGTTAACATGGTACATCAAGCATTCTAATGACCATCCAAACGTAGAATCTCCGAAATCCAGGCTGCGTTGAATAGGGAATTTAGCAGGCCAAAGTCAAAAACACAATCAATCATCAGGTTTAAGGAGGTCACTATGCTCCCAGGCAGGACTCCCTGGGATCTGGACCAAAGACTGAAGGGTATGATTTCTGAAGCCAACATGATGTTGACAGATGGACAACATCGCGCATGGTTTGTAGCATCACTGACACCGCACTTAAGGATGGTGTTGTCACAACAAAAACCTTCCGCCCAGGCTGAAGCTTTAGAAATGGCGATGAGATTGCATGAGACTCCTATACAAGACCCTGGTCTGGGAGTCCAAAAAATCCACGTGCAATTGAAAAATCTATGTTCGGAAATGCAAATTTTGAAACAGGATAGGAAACCTTGGCTGGAGGCACGCGAGGAGGTATGGTGCATAAAATGCAAAGGCCAAGGGCATGACAAGGACCACTGTCTAGTGTTTGCAAACTACTTGGCAGGAGGAGGGCCGATGCCATTAAGATCTGAGGCATAGGTAGGGCTAAGCGCGGCACCTGCATTATGGTGCGCGATTTGTTAGATAGGAGGAAAACACACTATGGACAATTGTCATCTGTTGTAGAAGTATACACAGACATCCCAACAATTGTTTTGTAACTTTTGTAGGTCATTAGGCCATGATGAGCACACTTGTAGAAGCTATGAACTAATGATGGGTCAGACCCCTGCCTACAGGGTGCAGACGCAAACACGATCTCTCGACCCAAATGCAGGAATGGCACATGCTGGATTTTAGGGGTGCGGTCGAGATCGAGGTGGAATGAGACTAGGAAGGGGTCACAGATAGTTAATTTGTTATAATTACATAGGGCTAGGGCACTATGCCTGTGATTGTACAAATACGATGAGGACATCATGTTTGTACTGTACTCATTTTGACCATCAGGCAGAAGACTACCCTAGACTAATAGTGAGACTGTGTGAAAAAGGGGTACTTTAGCGCCCTTCGACTCAGACTTTGCAGATGATGAGGTTTGAACTACGCGAAGAATACCCGAATGTAAAGATGATGCTCAGGAGTGGTATGGCCACTGGTGATGATAAAGGTAAGGAGTCAGAATAAAGTGCGTGAGTTTGCAAGGCTCCTACTAAGGAACCTGATTTGATTTAGAACGCCCGAAGGAGACATTCATGGAAGCTAAGAAGAGCTTCACGGAGGCCTCCTATTCAGGTAGTAAGGATCAATTAGAACCAAGAATCGATCCTTCAATGATCACTACCTTTCTGGAGACATGCATGAAACTGCTATGCAACAAAAAGGCAGTAAAAAGGCTATATGAACTTATCACTAGGTGCGCGGGGTCAGGAGAACCACGCGTGGTCCGAAAACTTGGAAAGCATTCATTGCGCACAGGAAGGGAAATGAGGTTGATTGTGCAAATCAGCGAGTATGAAATGGATCAGGTAATCCTGGATCTAGGATCAGATGTGAATGTACTACCACAGAAAACGTGGGAATGCATGGGCAAACCCACACTATAGTGGTCTCCTATTCAGTTACGAATGGAAAACCAACAGAAGATCTTGCTCATGGGAAGATTGCAAGAGGTAATAGGAGATATTGAAGGAGCGAGCACACAGGAAGATTTTGAAGTGATAGAGATTGTCGATGACAGTAATCCCTATCCTACCCTACTAGGAATAGATTGGGCCACTGATATGAACATAGTCATAAATATGAAGAAGCACAAAGTGATCTTTGAGAAAAAGTCACTACACGTAGTAGTACCGCTAGATGCAGCTGAAGGAGTGTGATACACTGAACCGGTGTACGATGATGATAGTGATGATGATCTTGATTGTATTTACAAGATAACTACACGAGAAGAGGATTGGGTGAATCTGACTGCAGATGCATGGATTTCATGGGAGCACGAAAGCTCCTGCACCTCAGATTCAGACGAAGAGATAGAATGATGGTAGAATCGGCTACACAAAGTAACAATGCTTAATTGCAACATGATGGTTAGATCACTACACTGCCTGACAACAGAAGCAAGGGATCTGCTGACATATGATGGGTTGACAGTGGTGGATGAATTTCTAAGAAAATTTGAAAGCGCAGTACTAGAACAACAACGGTTCAATGCGCTGAAGTGGGCACTACACGCGGTGCCCACTTGATGGTGGGGTACGCATCAGGGAAATTTTGAGGATTGGTGCGGATGCAGAAGGATGATGCGCCTACATTTTGGAAAGCCCCAGCTCTAAATGAGAGCTAGTCAGCAGGGGTGGAACAACTTGCATGCCCACCTTTCTCGATGGATATAGACATATGTTGTACAGCCTGCACAAGCACACACCACTCCCAGAATAGAGAATCGGAACAAACCGCAGCAGCAGGAAAGGTGACGCATGCTATTAACTATCCACGACGAAGCATTCGATAGGGTGTGCAGAGTACTGAACAAGGTTCACCAGGAAAGATGCACTGATTGGGACATGCACGTACCAATGATTTGATGGGCGTATAGGACCATGTGCAAAACCCTGACTGCGGAAACGATTCCAAAGGTGCGAAACAGAGTAGGGACCATAATTTCTGAAGAGAATGAAAATAGGGATCCGCATGTAATAGTTCTTGTAGTTGTGATAGTACATGAAGACTAGGATGAAGAAATCACACGACGATGTGAGGTCAAACACATAGAGATTCAGGACTAGGTACAACTATGGAAGAAAAGCATTTTGATGGATGCCGAGATCAAAAGGTTGGAAAATGAGATCAAGCAAGCAGGTCTTGTCGATCAACCAAGGATAAAAAGACAAGGTGTGGATGATCATACCACTGGATTAGAAGATTGTCCCCGGGAATTTATGATTCTGCTGCCATGGCTATGATTGCACCTCACCAAACGCAGTAACCAAGGGAGTGCACTACATACAGTAAAACGCGTGGCGCCAGTTGTTGCGAAGGCAATTGAGGAGTTTCCGTGGACTATACTGAAAGGCGAGTTGAAGTCTTGCATAGGTGGTATGACCACCTAACTAGCCGTAGGGAGCATAGTCTTAGCACTCGAATAAGTTGAAAGAGAGCGGAGGACTATAAAAGAGTATATTTTTGAGGTGCGCAATGAGGGAGGTGCGCACATAATCAGCATGTCACAAGGGTCGCAACTGTGCACGGGGGGTTGCGTTGTCACGCGGGTAGGCTGGGAAGTGATCGTTGGTGTCACTTTTGATGACAAGATGTCTGATTTAAGGCAAAAAGGAGTGGGCGACAGGCATTTAAGACACGAATCAAGGACAAGATTTGGGGAAATCTGCCACCACGAAAGCATTGATGGCTCAAAATTGTGTGGAATAGTCGAATTTGAATTCAAAAGGTGCTATAAAACTCTAGGGGCTAGCCATGAGACAACACTTGTTCATTTGAGATTTGAGCAGCTGATTAGAGCATAGAGTGTTGAGCACCGAGCAATATTCGAGCCTTGAAGTTTTTGAACGACCACAGACAGTTCAAACAGGATGACGGCTACCAGGAGAGGTTTGGGCTCTGCAGAAGGAACCGCCGACGAGGCCATGCAAAACCCCATGGTACATGATGTTCCCGGAGACACTGGGGTCATGCCATAAATCCCAAAATCACCTCAGAAAGATAAGCAGGCAGTGGGACCGGTTTGCATGTCCCCGAGGAATCTGCGGTTCGGTAAAATCATAATGGAAGAAAAGGGCAAGGCTTTCACCATTGAGACAGGTGAGGAGGAGGAACTACAGGCTCTTGTTGATGAGATAGAGGAAGAAAAAGACATGGAAGAGGACATCCAATCAGTGCGCTCTGCAGCAAAATTGGTTGAGTACGTCCCTCCGTGGAAAGGGAAAACTAAGATACCAAAGGATCTGGATGCCACTAAGAGCGCACTCCAGACCTCGCTCCTCCCTGATGGAATTGTGTTTGAGGACTCGCACTTGGGCTGAGTGCCCACAACGAAGTTTGAAGATTGGAACCTCGTGGACAGCGAGAAGTTCCCACACTTAGAGACGAAGAGCCTCATCAAGCAAAGCATGGAGGGGCCAGTCACAACACTAGAGCCACGAAAATGGTTGCACGGTGTGGAGAAGGCTGGATTGCTTCATCTGTTGTGGATTCCACACTTTCACCACACGCCTATCACTATTTTAGTCATCAGGCAGCTACTTTGCCTGGTGCACGATGGGTAGTTATGGTTGGAGGAGCATATTCCCATCACGGTGGATCTCAGCAACATCAAAGATAAAGGGGTGCATCTAGCCACCCAACTTCTGGCCGGGAAGGTAATGGGAAAATGCGCTGGCTGAACAATACACAGAGGGGGTCCAATTCAACTGGGCCGAGTTCCTCTACAAGGAATTCTTGACCAACTACAAGGAAGCCCAGGAGCAGGGCAAGACATTCCACTACACGTGGTTGCTCTTGTCCATTTTGTTAGTAACAGGAGAAGTTCCCGAGGACAATAAGTTCCATAACATTGAACACGACTTACCAGAGGCCACAAAGTATGCGTTGCTTTGGGCTACCAAGGACACAAAGCAGATTCGTGAGGAAAAGATCTTCTGGGTGCTATTGGGGGTGAGCATCCAGATGTGGATCAATAGATGTCAGCGCATGTCCCCCACAGTGCACGATAGTCTGCAGAGCTTTGCAGACTTCAAGGCAGACATGAATAATGTTTACATCAAGGCGCGTAAGGATCTGGAGCAGCATTGGACCAAAATCCCCTTCATCGCCATTGATGATGCAATCTTTTCAGTGTTAGAATCATGGCCCCCTGAATGGCGTGCCCTAGATCTGGCGGAGCTGGATAGGACAGCAACACAAAAACAAAAGGATGAGGCCAAGTTTTGCATCACAAAGTTGGCCGAGAAGAGGCGTAACGAAAAAGCGGCTACGGAGGTAAGGGCTGTCTGCAAGGTAGCAAGGGAAACCGTGGAGCAGGCAAAGGCCACTGAAGTAGTAGCGGCAGCGTAGGCAATAGGGGCCACCACAATACAGGACAAGGAGGGCCAAGACTTGTCTACAGGATAGGAAGCAGAGGACACAGACCTCACAGAAGAAGGTGCAGACCCGGGCACAACTTTCACCCAAATGAAAAGGCCGCACATCATAGAGAGATCGGGTCCACGAAAAAAGGTCAAGGCATCCAAATTGGCCATCGACCCAATCATGTTAACAGAAGGCGAGTTCTATGACATCGGCAACACGGTTTGCGAGGTCACCAAGGAAGCATTCCAGGAAGCCATGTCGGACCAACAGATTGTGTTAGGGGCCCTAAGGGCATAGCTGTAGGAACTATAGGTGCGGCCCCCATAGGAAGGAACTATAGCCACCTACGATGCAGCAGGCACATCAATAGCGGAGCAGTTGCTACGCGCAAATATGGCCAACACCATAGTGCTACCGGAAGGAGCACTAACAACAAAGAAAGAGGACGACAGAGCCATGGGGGTAGGATCAAGGGACTTGGCCTTAATTTGGTTGCCCTTCCACGAGACAAATTGTACCAATTGCAGCATGGAATAACAACAGAGCTCCACGCCAGGGAGGGCCATGCAATTCAGGTGATAAGTGAGCAAAAGATCAACATCGAATAACTCAGCCTGCAACATGCTGAACTGGTGTCACAAAACCAGGAGATCGTGCAAACAGTGGTTGAAGCATGTCGACGAGTCCCAGAATTGTCCATTACCACAGACCTACCAACAAAGATGTGGATCCACTGCCTGGCAAGTGGAGTCCAAAATGTGTGTGAAGAAACAACGCTTGTGTAGCTAGAGCTGAATCTCCAGATTGCAGCGCTGCGGCTGAAGGCACATCCTTCCACCCCTCTGAAAGTTAGAGAGCAGTGCATTAGCACTATTAGAAAAGGATTGGAAGAAACTGGATGGGAAGTGTAGGACTATACCGATATGTTGGACCAAGCCTTTGGTGTCCTCACATCCTTGCAGGAGGACCCCAACATACAGCGCCTGGAAACAGAGGTGCACAAGCTTCAGGAGTAGTATGATAATGTAAGGGGAACTGCATAGACAATCATCCTCACCCAATGGCTGGCAAAGATGCAGCAAGCAAGGGCACTGAAAGAGCAGGTGGATGATGCAAGACAGAAAGAGGCACTTCTCAAAGCATGCGTCCAGCCATGGATTGATGAGGCCATCACCATTGCAATAGATATTGAGGGCAAGCTCACATAGATGTAGGGACTCTACCCACTAAGGCAGGTAGCTGATCCTCACAAAGAAGCATCGGAAGAGAACATGCAAAAGGTCCAACAAATCACAAACCAATGTGCCGCGGACCTCCAAGCAGTACGAGACTAGTTAGAGGGGCTCCACGCCAAGATTGCCACACCAACAGAATGACTCGGGATGAGTCACGATTATTGTGTTGGGGACCTATTGGGCATGGAATCCCCCCATAGCATGTTTTGGGGCTCAAAGCCCAAGTTTTTCAAATGTATTGTAAGACTCCGCGAATTACGGGCGTGGAGCATGAAGTATAGGTTGAGTCATAGGGTTGTCCACCCTAAGTATTACAAATTAATGTAATGTCATGTTGGCATAAGAGTGAGGCTCTAAGTTGTAAAGATAGTAAGGAGGAATAAGAGAATTAGGATGAATACACATGGTTCAAGAATAGAGTATTTTATCTCAAAATCAGACCTTGATAGGCTGCTATGATCAGGTAGACATTAAGTAACTATTTCAAACCTACTTTAGGCTGAGGCTTAGCCTCCTCAACTTGAGAGGGCTCTCTCAAAAGGATTAATGATATTGATAATGGATTATATGGCTAACTCTAGTAAACAAATGATAAATGAAAAAGGTTGAAACACAATTAGAAAGTATCCATTGCACTTATGGAGTTAGATATGCTTCAGTATTGACAATAAAGTTAGCTTTGCATAGAAGTCAGGGCATTCAGAATCCAACATATGTAGAACACATCAAACACATAGGGGACCAACACAATTTACAAATGTATGCAGGAAATTAGAGCATTGTAAGTGATTTCTAAGTGATCATACATTCATAACACTATAGATAATAGGAAGAAGAAAACACAAGACATTCAGAACATCAAATTCTTTATGATTACTGAGAAGCAAGGCCAATACTGTATTACTAGAAAAAAGAGTCTTTACACAAAGCACAAATTCAGAGCTTTTCTCAATAATTTCCAACCCTTTGTACATCAGCCCTTCTGCTATATATAGAGCTTTTTCATAACTGATATTCCTCCTCCTGCATGAGGGGAAATCAAATCCATCTTATTATGACACCTATTAACACTTTTAACTAACTATTAAATACCACTAACTGCTAACTGGAAATTCTAGAAACCTAATACAGTTAGGAGACTAACTCCACATCATGTGGGTGATAGTATTTATTACAATCAAAACTCATTCCCTGACAATTGGTCTCGTTCAATTTAGTTGTGGTGGATGTTGAAGCTCCTTACTGGTCCTTAATGTCTTATCCCTTTACTGCTGCTAAGGAGTAGGAAACTGGCCCTGTTTTTCTGCTTTTGTTTTCCTCAAAGATATTTGAAACCAATTAACCATGTTGTTCTTCTTTAATTTCCCAAAGTTCTATTGGAGTACCACGTTCTTCATGTGTTGTAAGCCTTTCCCATATACATGTGTGACGACAAAACCTCTTCAAAACTGTTTGAAAAGTCATGGACAATACTAGCGGTGATCATTTATATAACAAAAATCTTAGAGTTCATATATCTTTCTTCCGCTTATTTTGCCATTGTTGGTTGCTTGCACATTGTAAATGGTCCCTTTATGAAACTCCCTTCCAAAAAAATTCCCCTCGGTTACTCAAAATGGGTTGACTGAGTTTAATTATGCAGCTACAGCAGTTTCGTAGTGCGTTACGAAACTGCTGTGCATTAGGCATCATCTACACAAGTTTTGTAGCATGCTACGAAACTATTGTGTAATCACAAAAACACAGCTTTGAGCCAAAATTTGACTGTCTTGGGCCTCTTCATACTGAAATGTCCTTTGCAGCTGCTCTGAAGCTATTCAAAAATGAACATGGTAAATCACCAAAATTTGGGACTCATCCTTACCTGCTAAGGAAATCTTTCTCGCTGGCTTAGTTGGACCCTTAAATTCTCAATTTGCCTTTTCATGACTCTGATCCCAGCTCTCAGATTCGTATTAACTTTTCTGATGAATTCTGCTTCCTTCAATATAGGAACTATCCAGGTATAGTATTGGGCATTACAGTCGACCACCTCGGGTATTGAAATTGTTTTGTCTTCCCACAGGTCTTCCATTTTATTAAAATGGGCTCCTTAATGGCATGTTTCCTTGAGGCTTTCTTCAATCTAGCAATTTCAAGATTTGCTAACCTCAACTTCTTTTTCATCTCTTCAACACTATATTCCTCCCGAGGGATAACTGTCATATTTCTATCTTCTTCAAGCAACTGTGAAGATGTTTCTAATGAAGTCACAGGTCTTTCATGAGTTTTTTAGATCTCCTCTATTTCTCCTGCTTCTGGCATCATCTCTTGTACCTATTTGAAATGCCTTGTCATAGGTCTTCTTGGCTTAAAGATAAATTTAGCAACCTGATCGTCAAACTTGAGCTTTTTCGAGGCTTTGATCATTTTGGTCTTGCCTTTACCTGATTCTATTAAATCTGTGTGAACCAGGGGAGATTCTTCAATATCGATAGCTTGCAGTAAGTTGTTCAAGTTTCCCTTTGAAACCGGGCTTTCCTCAGTAACCACTGTCTTGCCTTTTTCTTTAGCTATATGGATCCTAGTCCTTCTTCTCTGAACTACTTCACCTGTAGATGATTCATGCACACCCTCTTTGATTTGAGTTTTCTATTTCTGAGGTTGTTGGGGTGTCTCTTGAATTATCAGTGTTCTGGTGGGCTCCTTTACTTGTTTCCTAGCCTTCAATTTTGTAAATCTTTTGGCTCTTGTTTCTGCACGATGACCAGTCGCTGGTGGAGAATTTTTCATGGCTTGAGAATTAAGGCTAGTTTCATTCTTGAAGCCAGACATAAATATGAATGAGGGCCAGTCCCTATCTATTCTTTGGAGCTCATGCAAAATGATCAACTTGACTAAGCCGTGGTGAAACAATGAGGTCTCACAGGCCTCCTTCTTTAGTTGAACCTTGTCGCACATTTTTCCTAGGCTACGAAACAAGTAGAAAGGTAAATCAAGAGATATTTTTTCTGTGAAATGCAGCATCAGCTTGAAGTGATACGAATATACCTTATTATATCTCCCCTCACAAGTAAAGTACCTCTGTATGCAGGTAAGTAAATTGGCATATGAGTCCTTGACATAATTTCTGGGCACAAACTTGTTTAAATCTGAATCAATGAACTCCAACTTCAGAAATTCTTTGTAGGGAATCATATCAAATTTGAAATTTTTAAACCATCTTTCTTGTCCCCTTAGAATCTCAATGACTGTGGAGATTACTTCTAGTGAGATTTGCAGTTCAAGCATCCCAACTTTTGAATTCAGTCTTGTGAAATTCAAGGCAAATTCTTTGGTGATTTGTGCATGACCTCCCTGGAGTTCCTCGCAAAAATTCCAACATCCAACCTGCTTGAATGCACGTTCCACTTCTCTATTCTTCAAGATAATGTCTAAACCTTCAGGTTCGCTCCTCAAACATCTGCCTGACCTGTGCTCCTTTCTTTCTGTAGACCTTTCCATGAGACTCCAACGCAATGAAAACTTGAAAGACTGGCTCTGTCTCAACCTTTGGTCACTGCCTCGCTTGATGTTCAAGGAATTCAAATTTCACATTTTCTGATTTGTTCTTCGTGCAATGAATGCAATCATAATTATGACTTAATACTTGGCTCTTCTTAAAACTTGCAACCCGAGCGTAACAAGGTACCTAACGACTTTAATGATGAAGATAAGCGGTTGGGCATGATGGGCGAAGTGTATAAGTTGACAGTGGGTGATGGAACCATAATGGAATTTGACAGATATGACAGCTAAGAAATATTTGCTACGGATCCGCACGAATCTTCGATTTCGTAGCGCAGCCAGTGTAAAATTTGGGTTATGCGCTACGAAAAAACCTAAACTGTGTTGGCGCTACGAAAACACCTAAAGTGTTTCATAACACATAAGAACCTTTAAAACAAGCTTGATACAGGGAATCTATGTAAGTTATGGGACCAGTGGTGAATGAGAACGGACTATTGAACTTTATTTGACCATATTATCAAGACTCCTAAAACTTAGACACTAAAGTGAACATGGAAACACTGAACTTGGACTAACACCTAACCCTCACAATCAAACTGATAAAAACAATTTAGAAATTACTTCTTAAGTGATAACAGAGTAAAAGTCTAAGTGTATTGGGTTGTAGTAGTAGGAAGAGGATCTACAACTGAGTGTGCAGAGGCCTAGTAGAGTTTGCAGCTGAGTGCATGGACCCCTATAGCTGAGTGCGTAGGGTGGTGTCAAGTCTATAATCTTGATCGAAGAATAATAAAGAGAAGCTTATTCCAATTTCTATGTATCTTCTTGTGCATTTCCTTCTTTACACTTATACTATTTTATTTACTGCGCACACTGATATGATTGTTGGATATGCTGTAATAATCACTAGTCTTACACAAATAAGTTAAGTAATCGGGTAATAACAGATTAAATAGCAAGGAACTTGGGTATAATATGGGTTGCACCCCAAGTAGGGATGTGCAGAAGCAGCATCACAGGTTGTGAGGGACTAACAAGTGGGCATAGCGACATGCGTGTAGGGTCAAACTGCGGACCTCCAAAAGCTCATCAAACATCCCCAGGGTGTGAAAACCTAGTTCTAGCACCCTCCCATACTACTTTGGGTGAGACCCCAGTTCACGCTCCATGGACTATTGCTAAAAGGGCCAGTAGTACCGGGATTGTTTTGGCTAAATCACCTCTAAACCTAGGTCAAGCCCATACAAGCCAACATAGGGTTTCAACCTTTCTTCCTTCTTCCTTCTTGAAGATAATTTCAAGACTCTTATTAGAGTATATTTCTTCGATATAGAGTTTTAGTGGCCCTTAAATATGCTATGATCCTTCTTCCACCGCTTGATGTATTCTTGATGTATTCTTCACACTGCTCCTTCTTAGCTTGCTCTAGAGAAGCTCAGTCTCTAGTCTTTTACTGATCTTCTCTAGAGAAACTCGGTCTCTATATCTCTATCTCGGTCGCCCAGAAGAATCCTTCCTTTTCTGCCCGAGAAGAAAAATCTCCTTCGCTTTTCGAGAAGAAACCTTTTCTTCGCTTGCCTATAAGATACCTCCTTTGCTACCCCAGAAGAAAGCTTCTCCTTTGCACTACCTAGAATAATCTCTCCTTCACACTACCCAGAATAAATCTCCTTCGCTACCCTAGAAGAAACTTCCCTTATCCCTTTTCGAACTTCACTTGGAAGCCGCTTCTTCGCACTTCTTCTTCAATGAATGCTTGTCGATTTGCTTGCTTTTAATTGAGTCTGAGTTAGGCTTTATATACACCTCATCTCATGTCCTTTAGGCTGACATTGTTATGAAACCAACTCACAAAAATATAGAAAATATATATCAACGCCTTAGAAATAAGCCTCTTCAAGGGGGAAACCTCCTTTACATTACACAAATGAAAAATTCTTAGATGATACAAATGCAAGACCTCCTTTCTATATATAGGAGTCTATAGGGTGATAATATAATCAGAGTCGATATAACAATAATAATGTAAGGGCACAATAATAACAATAGTGGGCTTCTATGGGGCACAATAATAACAATATGGGGACTGCATGGGCACACCAATATAATAAGGGGGTTGTACTAATAACAATAAGGGGTTAAACTAGTAGTATAGGGGCCTAACATGCCCCTCTCCTTCAAAAAGTGTTTTCCTCAACGCTTGAGTAGTTATTGACACTTCTGTACAAAATTCTTGTCCTCCCATTTGGAATATTCAGTGGGTAAGTTCTTCCACTTGATGAGATACTCTGAAATTGATCGATTTCGTAGCTATCAGGTTCTTGTTTCTCTGAATGCTCCAGGTTCCAATATGGTTTTTCTTTCCTCGTAAAGTTCTGGAAATATTGTTGGAACTGGGATTTTCTGCAACTTTTGAATAAGTGGCCACACTTCTTCGTCATTTTTCCTTTCATCCCTTGCTTTGTGTATCCAATATGGTTGGATAATAGAAATAGCACAAAACAATGCTTCCACATCCTCATCCTTTCTTGAAATTGCATCTGCAACAACCTTTTGCTTCCCTTTTTCTGTAGATGATTTCAAATTCATAACCCAACATATTTGTGACCCATTTTTTCTGTTCTTCTAAAGATAATCTTTGTTATAAAAGGTATTTAAGACTATCATGATCCATTTTTACCTTGATGTGTCTTCCCATTCGGTAAGGTCGCCATTTCTTAAGTTCATGTAATATTGCCAACATTTCCTTCTCATAAATTGCTTGCTGGAGATGTAGTTGTAAAAATACCCAATCGCTTACATCAAAACTTGTTTCATTGTGATGTTGATATGCCTGTTGTTTCATTCAATTCTGCACCAAAGTGGCGTTATCCTTTAAAAGTTGGAGAACTTGTTGTTGATGCTTGATGTGATCTTTAACTGCTTGAATATTTTTCTTCTTGATATGTCCTTCTATCTTGAGAGTTTGAGGAGTGGTAATTTCTTCGAATGCATTACAAGATATGGTCAGATTCATTTCTTGATGCTCGGTCATCTTTCACTTCTTGAACATTTTTCTTCTTGATATGTCCTTCTATCTTGATAGTTTGAGGAGTGGTAATTCCGTCCAATGCATTACAAGATATGGTCATATTCATTTCTTCTTTCTCGATGTGATCTTTCACTTCTTGAACCTTTTTCTTCTTGATGTGTCCTTCTATCTTAAGAGTTTGAGGAGTGGTAATTCTTGCCAATGCTTTACAAGATATGGTCGAATTCGTTTCTTATTTCTCTTAGGGTTGGTTTCTGGTGTATATCCTATTCTTTTGATGTTTCTTGATCCCTTTTCTTCCTCCTCTTCATAATCTATGTAAAATAATTTCTTCTCAGCACACTTATTACCTTTAGTGTATTTTTTATCACAATTGTAACAAAGCCCTTTTGCTCTTTTTTCTTCTAATTGTTGTGGTGTCAACCTTGTAGGTTGTGGAAGGATAGGAGAAACAATACTTCCATATTTATAGTTGTGAGGGGTAGACTTCCTTGTTGCCATAATTTTTCTTTGCACTTTTCTTGCGCTCTCCAATGAACTAGGTTCCCCATGACGAACCTCATGTTGAATGTTATCCTTTAAAGTCCCTATGGAGACATCAACCCTCTGCTTCTCTAGAATATCATTTTACCTTATATTCAATTTTTGAAAGTCCTCAATGTTCTCTACCATTGAACACTTTTGTTTGAGATTTATCAATAGGCTAAAGAAGGTGTTTCTCTTTGTATCCTCATAATGTGCTATCATTTCCTCAGTGAAAATTGAGTACGTAACAAGTGGTTTACAAGAACAAAGCCCTTTGTACCATAACAATTGATCCGATTCTAAATAATTAGATGCAATACGTAACTTTTGTAATAGTGTTACACCATGTAAATCGAAATATTTCTCCATATGTAGTATCCAATTTTCCGGATTCTTGCCATCAAACTTCCTCATCTCACTTTTTCTTGATTTTAGGAGCTCAATCTTGAAATGATTGTAACTCTATAATTTCAGATCTCCAAGTTCTAAAATTTCATTGTGTAGTAGCCCTCTGAGTCCTCTTTCTAACCCTGAAAGTCTGATCAATATTGGATTTTGTAAGGAAGCGTTATGTCAAATCTCCCACAATGACCCGATTATAGACTAGTTTAGTAGAGCGAACTTTTACGAAGTGCCACATGTCATTGTTTCAAACTTAGGACATGAAATTAATACACATAAAACTATAGTTCATCCTCTTTCTACAAATTCTTACGAGATTTCAATTTGATGCTCAGAGAGAAAGTTATGACGATTTTTCCAAGGTCACCTGTTTAGGATGTAATTCAAGAGCCTACAGAAACCCTAAATGTCTCAGATTATATCTCCGAAAATATAGGGAGACAAGATCTGAAATTTGGATCCGAGCTTCACCAAGCTTTACGTTCATATGGGTTTTAACTTTAGAGTTTGAACATTTGTAGAAAAAATATTATAGTGAAAATTCCACAATGACTTGTTTGAGATGAAATTTTGGAGCTTGCAAATACCCTAACTTCCTCAGGTCATATCTCCGAAAATATAGAGAGACAAAATCTCAAATTTGGACACGAGGTTCAGACCAATTTCTTCGCAAATATTGTTTTTCTAGCTTCTGAAACTTCGTAGCGAAAAAGTTATAGCGAAAATTCCACGATGACTTGTTTGGAGCAGCAAAACCCTAGAATCCACAACTCTGATACCAAATTTTATGAAACCAGCTCACAAAAAGATAGAAAAGATAGATCAACGCCTTAGAAATAAGCCTCTTCAAGGGGGAAACCTCCTTTGCATTACACAAATGAACAATTCTTATATGATACAAATGACAAGACCTCCTTTCTATATATAGGAGTCTATGGGGTCATAATATAATCAGAGCCAACATAACAATAATAATATAAGGGCACAATAATAACAATAGTGGGCTTCTATGGGGCACAATAATAAAAATATGGGGACTACATGGGCACAAACATATAATAAGGGGGTTGTACTAATAACAATAAGGGGTTACACTAGTAGTATAGGGACCTAACAGACATGATCACAAGAGGTTAGGCCGACTTCTTCTAGCATGTTCTTCCATCGTTGTAGGTCAACTTGAAGAGGATAAGTGACAAATTCTTGGAGGATACTTTACATAGATAAGATTGACCTTTTACGAAGTGTAACATGACTTCATTACATGACAATGACTCTAAAATTTTATGATTAGATGAAAAATAAATCCTAAAGACTCTCAATGGGAGTATTGACTCAAAAATAAAATATCTTGCTCACGAAACCCATGAAGCAAGAAATATAATAAATTTATGTTCTTATTTACATCACATTACATAAAATAATAATTACAAGTCATTATGAACACTGAACCTAGTTACACTTTTCAACATGTTTATCATGAATCCCTTTGCAAGCCCTCCCTAGGTGTGAGAATTAATTAAAGGATTATAAAGGTCATCCTTGAGATAGGGGAATCCAATATTATTACAAATTGGAGGCTTTCCATTCTACTCAACACATTGTATAAAATTATGGTAAAATCCCTAGCCTTTAGTATCAAGTCCATTCTTCAAATCATTTTACTTGAATATAATAAATTCATTTGAAGGAGATATGTTCTAGGAAACGTTATTACATTATAAGAGGGCATGGAGTGGGCTTGGTCGTCCAACCTCAAAGCCCTTTTTATAAAAAATGACTTTGAGAAATCCTACAATTGAGTGGAATGGCCCCTCCTACTGACAATGGTTCAATATATGGGGTTTGTATCAACCCCTATAAATAACATTAAAACCCTTTCTCCATATGATACAACTTATCTTGCTATCAACATATGCCCTTCCGACAGGGTTGGATTTCCCAGCCCATCAAATTCTAGTTCGTATGAATGCTTAGAAAAATGAGGTCCTTGTCTGTCTTTGGAAGAAGATAGATTACGTACCATTTAATACAAATGTTCCATCACACATCCTTTCATGGTATGATTGCACAATGATATGTGCTAGCTTATTAATGTAGCGAGAGAGAGAGAGAGAGAGAGAGAGAGAGAGAGAGAGAGAGAGAGAGAGAGAGAGAACTTTTACCATGAGACAAAAGACACAAAAATATGTAGGAGGGAAAATATAAATATAAATTACAATTTTAATTTTATTTTCTTCATTTTATTTACATTGATGGAAATGCCGACCATGGCTACAATTTTCAACATTATGTTCAAATCTCCCTATAGGATATGGAATTTAAACTTTGTTGCTAATATATATTACCCACCTAGACTATAGGAATTTGACATGCTTTTATATGATTGTTTTACATAACCCACCCGGTGATCACATCGATATCTCTTAAGTGTCCTTCTATAACATATCACCTCTCTTAAGTTCCCCATACTTTACCTTAAGCATGTGACCTCTTAAGTATATCCAGTGCTTAAATAGAGTCAATCACCAAATTTATCTCTCCTCCTATGGCATTTTTCATTAGTATGGTTCACTTTGACCCTTTAAGGAACTTGTTTGGGTTGTTTCCTTACCTTATAGGACCAATTTGGGGTGCAAGCCCTCTATTGGGTCCATAGTTACATAAGATGCTTTATTACAAGTCCCCATTAGCCAAAATTCAATTGGGTTTTCTATTTATGGACTCAAATGAGTCAAATCTTCCTTAAACATTATTAGTGTCAAGGGGATAAGTGAACCACGACTTTCCTAGAAATATTGTTATTGTGTATCATCTCATGTAAAACATAAAGCCTATATTTTGGGGAACTTCTTGTAGAATGATTTCAAATACTTGTAGTATATGATCAAATAATACAATGTTACTTTTTTGTACATTTAAATTATATTTAATGTTCACCTATGCCTTGGGGTCATCTTGCACCTATTTATACCAATCATTTCTTCTTGACCAAGCATCTTGAACTCTTCATTTAACCTTCCTTTTGTTGACATTTTGCAATTAAAGGAGAATGCATCTATTTGGAAGCCTTCCTCATTTGAAGAAGACCCTTCTAGCCCTTGGAATAATTTAGTTTAGTCAAGGAAAAAAAATTATTTTCAATGCTAGAACCACATCATCACAAAAGTACAAGTCAATATGGGAAAGGAAATTCAACCTTCGAGGACACATATAAATAGACCACACTTGACATCATTTCGAGGCATTTCATCACACATATTCTACTCATCTATTAGTTCATACACCTTTGAATTATAGGGTCGTGTTCACATGTGTGAAGGAGAGAGAGTCTATTTTCTATGAACCAAGTTTGACTCATTTAAGATTGTTTTGACCAACATTGACTATGGATGATTTGACTTTGTTTGGCTAATTTTCTAGTTTCTTTGGAAGACTGAGTTGAATGGAAGTTTGACCAAATTTTTTTAGAGTACTTTGAACATCGTTCACTTTGCATTATGGGTGAGGGTTTATGTAGGTCAACTCCTTGACTTTGACCGAATTCTGTGGGAGATTTGTTGATTGTTTTAATTAGATTTAACCGAGCTTGGAAGGCCAAGTTGACTACTGATTTGAATGAATTATTTAGAGGATTTTTTACTATTGATTCTTGATTAGTTAGGGTTTTTTCTATTGTTTTTGACTTCGACCAGAATTGTAGATTATACTTTTAACCAAAGTTGAATTTTTGGGCTCACCTTTGACTAGATATTGGATTGGTATTTGAGATAGTCAAGGATTTGACCTTTAAATATTTGTTATGAACTTGAACATTGTATCTCTCTATTGAATATTTTATGACAATCTAATTAAAGAATAATTTGGAAAGGGTTCCCCCACTTGTGGGGTTTTTCCCTGTTCTTTCACCAAATTGCTATGTCTCTTGTTCTTGGTTGTCTTCTATTGTGCATTCGGTTTATTTTTCTATCTACAATTTCTTATTGTTGTTGAAAGATTGAAATTATATTTCTATTTGAAGAAGAATTGAAATAAGTGATTTTGTTAAGCATAAAACACTGGAAAATTAACATGGTATCAAATCTGAGGTGAAGATAAGAGTAATCACCTTTGAAGGAATCTGAATTGAAGGAGATTATTTGACTTGGTTAAGATGTATAACTCATACTTCAAGATTGAAGAGAAGTTGAATGACTCATATAACTATGTAGCTTGGAGAACTAGGTTGGATGTGACTTTGGATGAAAATGATGTCATGGAATATATTGAAGGAAAGGTACTTGAGCCGTCCTAAGAATGATTCTGCTACCATGAAATCCAAGTACAAGAAAATTAATATCAAAGAAAAGAATATTATTATTGATCCATTTAGAGATAATTTGATTGTTTATATTTCAAAGTTGAATAAGTCCAAGGAAATGTATGATAAGCTAGTTAGGATGTATGAAGTCGAAAATTTGAATCACATTCTATCCTTGTAGAATCAACTGAAGGATATCAAGATGAACAAGGGGGAAATTGTGCAGTCATATTTCATGAGGATATCCCAACTTAAGTATCAATTATTATATGCTAGAGAAGTCACTTCTGATATAGAGCTTCTTTTAATTTCCCTTAGAGCTCTTCCATCAATTTGGGATACATTTATCACCACTATAAGAAATAATCACAAGTTTGTAGGTTTTAACCCCTTACAGAAATTACCTGCATACAAATTCTAAATCACAGGAAAAATAAAAATGCGAGAGCATAACACATAAAACACATATA
>APFE031718263.1:0-17837 GCA_000404065.3 Pinus taeda | reverse complement strand
TGTTGTTGTATTTGTAGTTGTTGTATTCTTTTAGCATGTGTTATTTTTTTATTTTTTTTGTGCCCCTTTTTTTTAGATTTTGTGTTTACTTTAAATACAAGAACAACTGGGGTTGCTGCAGTATCCAACTCCCAACAAACATCAGGAATGTTTTGTATCTCCTCTGTTGTAATCTTCCTTATAGGAATCTCATGTGAAAACCTAAGAAGCTTTGTCTTCGGCATGACTAATCTAGAAAGAAGCTCTAAAATACAGAAAAGGAATGGAATCCTTGAAACCCTGCGAGTTGATTGTGGGAAAGCATGATTTCCTTCCCAATCATGAAATGAAATGAAAAGCCACATATTGCATCTCAATTAAAGTGCATATAGTTTTTAAAGAGAATATCTCGACAATCTTTGAAGAGGAATACAAATTTATTCAAGACCCATGTGAATCACTATGGTATTCCAACTACCATTGTGCAGTCTTCCATATTTGGAAAAACAACAAAGTATGAAGGGTCAATATATAAGAATGCACAACAATTTTCATCTCCTTAGTCAACGTCGCACACTCACACCATTTACAATGCTTGAGTCAACCATGCTTGTCTAGACTAGAAGCATTACCAATCGTTGTCTCTTCTTTATAGTATTGAGTTCGTATTGAGTTCACAAATTATCAGGCGTAATAACTACATTTTAACGCATTCTCAAGCACTGAGTCCGAATAAAATGTTGTTCTTCAACTTTTGTGGACCGACATAGGCTTCAACCCAATCGGTGAATATGAACAATTCATTCTACTAAAACTTACTAGAATCTGACAACCATAGTCACAAAGGAGTTCTTAACTTCTTAAGGCACTCACTTTGATAACCAATTACGTTAATTTATGGAGATATTTTCTCAAAGTTGTCAAAGATCTCGACTTCACCTTCTACAACCACACACCAGTAAGAGACACCTTCAAATAAAGTATAACATAGATGGCCATATTTTGAACCACTGCACAAAAACAAATATTGAAAAGATAAATAATTGTTCAATTCCATTCTACTTGTCTGCAGTTATCTTGTGGTTACCTCATGAATCCTTGATTTAGGTTTCAACTTATTGAGCCACACTAACCCTGAATGAGTATCACAAATATCAAATGAGTATGGATATTTTTCTCTCTCTATCCACACATTGATAGTGATTAATACAGTTCTAGCAAAACATTCTCAGTGTTAGATATGGAACTTCCTGCGTTTCTTTTAATTAAGCACTCTCCTAGTATATTAACTTTGCAATATCTGTTAAATTATGAAAATATTCAAATCTAGTTAAGTTTAGGTTTTAACTCTCTTTAATATAATATAAAAGCTGAATATTTTGTAAAGATTTCACTGACACCATTCATTTGTATTCCTGAATAATAGAGTAAGTTACTGTTGGACACCTAATCCTCTATGGGTTAGTGTGGAAGCGGAATAGACTAATGAAGTCCAAGAGACCTTGGGATGTGGAACCCAACGGTCACACCATGTACTATAAATGTATATGATTTGTTAATAATAAACGTACTCTCATGTTTTATCTTTCATACTCCTTCTGCCATGTGTGTGTTTAACATGGTATCAGAGCGGGCACTCTCGTGCCCTGCTCCATTTTGAGCCACTTGTTTCATTTTGTGGCTTGACCTCTCTATGCATGTCAGTTCTACCATTTCTACTCCGTGTAAGAAGCATTTCCTCTGCTCTATTAAATTCATGCATTGGTTACGAAACAGTGACAGTTGACCGTGTATGCATCCCCAGAGATGGGTGATTTATTCTCTGAGTAATTTTCTGTGAGTAATTCTCTGTGCGCGTAGTTCATATATGTGTTGGTTCATACGTTAGTTCATGCATCAATTCATATGTTGCGGTTAATATTCTTTGTGCATTGTTTGTATGTCGTATCGGTTTCCCATAGCTCCAGTGTAGTTGTCGAAAATCTTACATTATTTAAAGAGTTGTGGGTATGAGTTATGCATGTATGACATGTGTTATTTCTTTCTCTTTAACCTACCATTATTCATACCTATCCCTTTGCTAGCCTCGCGCTCTGTTAGTGGCCGTTCACCTTCTGGTTGGTAAGCCTAAATTGAATGTAAGGTAGGAGAGCTTCTTTCTTGTGGTTAAAGCAAGCATACTGATATGACCCTTTTCCAATGGAGGTTGAAGTTTGCATTTGGTTATATGTTGTGAGTTTTTACATTGAATATGCACTGAATCACTGATTGGAGTGGTTTTTTGACTAAGAGAGACTAAGAGAGCAGCCATCAACAATGCTAGCAAGGAAGGTTGAGCAAGAAGTAGATGAGCGGTGACTCTGCATAGTGCTCCGTTGACATGCGAAGTTCCTGCAAATGTTTGGTGCATTGAAAATCCTATTGTACGTTTAAAATCTTTGCTTCAACTTCTATCTAAAGGGATAAATGTGTCTAGACCTCAGCCACTTTCAAACAAATACCTTACGCATCTGCCTCCATTAAGGATCATATGGAGCAAAGGCCACATTCGAGGAATTATAGGAAAAGCAATTGATACCAATAGAAACTTGTCTTCACAGAGGCCGCAGGCCATTCCTTAGGATTGCTGATGCGTTTGAAGGTACACCAACATAAAACTAAGCCATTCCTTGTTATCCTACTGCGTGGAGCCATTTCCAAACAGAGATCAACATTTGCAGAGGAGAACTAAATTGGTGGGATTGTTGGACTTGTACACCATTGGCTGCGTATAATGTTGTAGCTATGAAGGAAGCGTGTGGCTTAGGCTCGAGGCTCATCTTCTGGAAGGAAACTCGAACACCCAGTTACAACTATTCCTTATTTAATTGCATGGACGAGTTCCCTGGTTGCTTGGGACTACATATTGGTTGTGAAACTGAGGATAATGGTCATGGAGCACACTCAGAAGCTTAACCAGGCCTATCAAATAAATTTTGGGCTGCATATTATTTAGAGGAGGGAGCATATGCGCTGTAGGAGGTAATACAAAGCTACAGGCAAGTTGTGTCACATGCTTGAGGCATAAAATATTTCTCAAGAGGTTGTGTCCCCTTTCTGAGGATAACCACGAATTTTGGAGCATTATAGAGACAATCAAAAGATTATTCCTCACTGTTGTAACCTCATTTAGGAGACTGTCTACCATCTCAAGGCATAGTTGAAGAGGATTGTTGATGTCAAAGACCCTTGTGCAAGTTGAACCTGTGTAGCCATTTCTGGACCAACATCTAATTTCTGCCGCGTTGAACATTGTGTACTAAAACATCGTGAGTGCTTTGAACCAATATTGCTTGAGTATAAGCCAGAAACAGAAGAGCACTTTTATAAAACTTAGCAAATTCTTGTCTCAACTTATGATACTGAGATGAGACCCAATGGTAGTTTGCATAAACAAAAGGATCTATATCAGTCATACTGTCAAGTGTATTTTTGCCCTCATCTAGTAGCTTTTTACATTCTTTTTGTTCACTTTGTTCAAGTTTTAATGCAGCTATTTGCCTTCTAACATATAGTATTGGTTCCTCAATTCGTGTATCTCTTGTGGCATGAAGCTTCTCGATTACTCCCTCTAAGTAGCTGATAGCAGCTTCCCTTTCTATGCATTGACAAGAAACAAAAATAGAAAAAAGTGCAAGCTTAAGTAGAATGATCTTTGTCTCAAAATCTGTCATAAAATTGTGATATAGTTGGATAAGCGCATCACCAGCCTGGAAACTGTGATGGCTACGAACTGTTCGAGCTTCAGAGTGATAAAAAAGTGATTTGTCCATTGGATGATAACCATCTTGATCTAATGCGTTCTTCATCATAATATTCAACAATGCAAGTAACATCGTCAGCAAAGTAATCACCTGAGTGAATGCTTACTGGAAAACCTAGTTTGTCGTCTGTAATCATAAAGGGCAGAGAACAACATATACCTGCAAATGGAGATAACCAGGGAAGATATAGAGAAACTTCTAGTGAATCAACTGCAAATGTGTTGCTTTTGTCGGAAGGAAATGAGAACAAAGAATGCATGTCTACTGAGAATGATTTAAGGTCACGGTCAGTTGAGGAAAGATAGATGGCAACCACTATCTGTTTTAAAGGCCAAACATATATACCTGTAACTATTGCTGCAAGTTTAACGGAGGATTAATGTCCACATGCAAGGGGACAACATGTTTATGTTGCAATGGCATATCCTTGTGCCAAGTTTGAAAATACCAATGTAAATTTTGATTTCGAAGACATGAATTCTGTGCAAAAAGAAAATGTTGGGTGTCTTTCTCAAAGCACAATATTTGTAACCTCTATAGGGAAAAGTTGTACACTTGATGGAGGTTTAGTCCATTTGGATAGAAAAGCATCTCCAACTTCAGAGTCTGGTGCTTCCCTAGGCGTTGAGAGCAAATCAGCTATGACTGATACAGGTGCTATTGCAGTTAGAAATGCAGAAAAGAACAAAGATTGTGTGTCTTGTCCAGATGTATATAGTGCAGCATTTCTTCCGGAAGATAGAGAAGCAAGTGCATGGGAAGCTGAATCTTCTCAGACTTCTAGTGGAGATGAGAAAGTTTCATCTTCTACTTGGGAGAGTCTAGGCATGAAAGTTGAAAACAAAGATGCAAATAGTTGTGGACTGGATACCAGTAAGCATGTTGAAGAGAAGGGAAATCCATAAGTTGATTTCAGTACCTCTAGCAAGTTTCTTGATAACGATGGAGTGTTGGAATTACTAAAAAATTTAAGACATTCTACTGTCAATAGTACAATCATGATTGATAAATCAATTCTCAGAGACATTCAAACTTGTCTGCAAAATGCACATGAAAAGACAGAGTTTCTGCAACTTGAATCACAACTGCAGCAGGAAGAATTACAGCAATGGCATCATCATTCTGACTCCCATAAGCAACAAGTTGATTCAAATCCAGTGCCCAAGGAAGTAGCAAAGTCACATGCAGATGCAGAATTTCAGTTTGCACTTCCCAAACCAATCATGAGACCATGGGAAGATCTTTTCCATAACAAGCATAGAATAGGTCTTGGATACGAGAAGGACGTGTCCTTTCATATTCCAGACTACTCCAAACCAATCCAATTTCAAAGTATTGGATTTCTTGAGGACATTTCATCTTCACTTGTTCTTCATGACATTTCACCTTCAGTTGTTCCAGATTCTGCCCCTCTTCCAAAGCAACAGAAACAACAACAGATTATGAAATGCCAACATTGTGACCGAGTTGGCCATCTAAAAGATCATTGTTTTAATCTTCATCCGTGTAAGCATTGTCATAAAACCAACCATTCTTCGAACAGATGCTTCAGAAACAAGCCTCCTGCAAGAACAAATATTCATCTTGGATGGATTGCTTCTTGGCAATGGGCATCAACAACCAAGAAGATATTTCGGTCACATGTCAGAACTTGTTCAAGAGTATTGAATAGTATTGCAGTTGAGTTTTCTCCATCATCTTACCTTGTATATGATAGGGGGGGGATGATGGTCATCTACAAGCTTCAAAGCCACATCAAGCGAGCTTGAGCCGCACCCTGCCATACCAGATTCAGAGTTGTAGGCAGAGACAAAGATGCCCTTGAGCATGCCTTCAGTTGGTAATGCCTCTTCAAATAATTTGGGACACTTCCTCTAGCAGAAGACTTCAACTTCTTGCCAGTTTCAGAAGAATTCCAGGAATAGAATTGGGGACACTTCGTCTAGCAGAAGGCTTCATCTTCTTGCCAATTTTGGAAGAGTTCCAAGAATTGCATTAAGCATTCCATAGTTGGTGGTCATCCTTAAACCATCACAGGTTGAGACTTCCCTTTTCAAGTTGAACTTCTCCCTTTTATGTGAGGTGAGACCTCCCTTTCATGGTTGAAGGTTTCCCTCTTCAAAACAATAGGGGCACTTCCTCTAGCAGAAGACTTCAGCTTCTTGCCAGTTTTGAAAGAGTTCTAGGAATTGCACTAAGCATACCAGTGTTGGTGGTCATCCTTAAACCACCACCCTTTATACCAACATTTCAGAGAGCACATTCAACCTAGTGCTGCCCTGCCTTTTTTTCACGTTTTATATTACAGCTCTCTTCTTGGACTCATACATAACCCTTCGGATTAAGGGGGGGGGGGATGTTGGACACCTAATCCTATATGGGTTAGTGTGGAAGCAGAATAGGCTAAGGAAGTCCAAGAGACCTTGGGACGTGGAACCCAACAGTCACACCATGTACTATAAGTGTATATGATTTGTTAATAATAAACGTACTCTCATGTTTTATCTTTCATACTCCTTTTGCCATGTGTGTCTTTAACAGTTACAGGTTAAACATTATTCTCCCTTTATCAAACTCTTCCCCTCCCTCCCCCTCTCTAATTTTCCCACTCTCTCTCGCTCACTCCCTCTCTCATCCCCCCTCCCACTCATCTCTTATTCGCTCTCTCTTTGTCCCTCTCTCCTTCTCTCTCTTTCTCTCCATCTCTTCCTCTATCTCTCTACCTCACTCTCTTTTCTTTTCTTTCTCTCTCTCATTCTCTCTCCCTTTCTCTCTCTCTCTCTCCTTGTGTCACTCTCACTACCTCTCTTTCCCCCCTCTCTGACTTTCACTATTTATTTCCCTCTCTTTCCTTGCCCTCTCTTTCCCCCTCCTCCTTGAGTCACAATTTGAAAATCCATCAAAAACGCTTAGCCGTGTTTTATTTACTTTGGAAAATAAATAAAATATATGTTTGAAATATTATGTTTAATGTTTTACTACTATAATAATTATTAGTGTTATTTAATTCATGTTATTACTACATTAATAGTTTTAATATTTGTATTGTAAATTTTTATTCATAATGAGATTCTCTTTTGGTATAATCGCATCATTGAGATTGGCAAGACATTTCGAACCAGCTGATGTAGTTCATCATCAGGAATCAGCTAATGTGGTTCATCAGTAGGAACCATCTAATGTGGTTCACCCTCACCACAAATGTAAATAAATCAATCTTCCCAAATGTTTAAATAGAAGAGATGCATCATAGTCCATTTAGTCCATTTTTAGCCACTAGCAATTGCACTAGATGTTGCAAATTTGAGAATCATTTTGACATATAAAGAATCATTGAATATGAAGAAACATTGTAAGGCATAAATTCAAGAATCATTTTGACATATAAATATTCGTTCAATATGAACATTTCATTCTAGTAAAACATACTGGAATCTGACAACCATAGTCACAAAGGAGTTCTCAAATTATTAAGGCACTTGCTTTAATAACAAATTAGCATTAATTTATGGAGCTATTTTCTCAAAGTTGTCAAGATATCAATTCACCTTCTACGACCAAAAACTAGTAACAAACACCATCAAATAAAGTATAACATAGATGACCATATTGTGAACCACTGCACAAGAACAAATATCGAAAAGATGAAGAATGGTTCAATTCCATTCTACTTGTCTATAGTTCTCTTTTGGTTACCTCGTGCAACATTGATTTAGATTTCAGGTTCTCGAACCACACTTAACCTGAAAGAGTATCACAATTATGAAATGAGTATGGATATTTTTCTCTCTGTGAACACATTGATAGTGATTAATACTGTGCAATTCTCTTGTGGTAACCTCGTTCAACCTTGATTTAGATTTCAACTTATTGAGCCACACTAAACCTGGAAGAGTATCATAATTCTCAAATGAGGATGGATATTTTTCTCTCTCTTTGCACACATTGATAGCAATTAATATCATTCAACGTAGCAAAACATTTCTCAGCGCTAGATATGGAGCTTTGTGTGTCTATTTTAACCAATCAATCTCCCAAAATATTAACTTTGAACTATGTGTTAAATTATGAAAATATTCAAATCTAGCTAAGTTTAGGTTTTAACTCTCTTTAATATAACATAAAAACTGAATCTTCCCTAAAGATTTCACTGCCACCATTCATTTGTATTGTTGAATTATAGAGTAAGCTATAGGTTAAACATTATTCTCACTCTAAAAAAAATACTAGGGAACAATTGGACATTTCGGCCCACGTCGCTTATTGGTCCCATAAAGTAACAATGGATCTAGTGAAGAAAGATCGAAAAGACTCAACGAAAGATGGTAAATGCTTGATGTAGGATTTGGAAGGAGCTATATTGTCTTTTCTAGGGCACACTAGAAAGAAATGTTGTATAACATAGAATGTCTGGAGCATTGCATTTTATCTTCATTTATGTTGGAATATGAATTGTACCCTTGTTGTCCAAAATTATATCTTATATTTCTAAGGATTTCACCTACGTTCTAATTTATAGTGAACAAATTAGGTATTTGGGAATTTAAAGTAACACGAGTGGGGCGGGGTGGGGGCAGTGTCAGTTGAAGTCACCATTTGAGCTTCCAAAATCACATGGAATCTCAATATTCCTTATATCAACCATGGTAAATCCATTAGCATCTTCAACGAAAGTTCTTTCAAGATCACATTCTTTCATTTGTAGCTTTTACCATTTGACATCCAACAAAATTGTTTTGGAGGATTTACAATCACACTCAATTATATCTTCCAAATACCAGTATCGATTTTTAGACACTTCTGGATGTGTGTTGCTTGTAGAGGAAACATTAGTAACTCGAAATACTTTGAAAATCCCACTTTTAAAAGTTTTTATCTTTTCATCCATATTTTTGATGTGAAATTTGTGGCCATTACACCACATAGCCTTATAGTATTTCAGTTGTGTAATGTCACACACATAAAATATTCCTTCTCAATTGGTAATAATATTTATACCTAGAAATTATTCAAATTAAGAAAAAGGCACACCATATAAATCAATATAATATTAAAAAAAAAAACTAAATAGTATTGGGGATATGCTTACGTGATTATGTTTCAAACCATTTTATGAATCAATTTCCCTCTTTGTAATATTGGTATCTCTCTCACGTTTAGCTTCATTGACCAATTTAGCCACGCTATGCCATGATAAGTTACCATCAATTGATTTTTTCCATCTTTCAGTCGACACCGTAATCCAATCAATGTTGTTTATAATGTATTAATGTAATGCATCCCACTGTCATCAAAATATATTAAAAAAAAAAATTAACTTATAATTATTTACTAACGAATACCTTCATAATAAAGGATTATGTTGGAAGACCAAAAATTCAATAAGTATGATGTAGATAAAAGAAAATTCCAAATGTGTATTAAGTCTCCACCATCTACTTACATTCCACTTTCCTTGTTCTACCTTTCCCTAAAAGGTCTCCCGTTAAGATGGTGTATATTTAAATCACTAATTAAGATAAAAATATACATTCAAGTAATAAGCATCTACATGCTCCCATTGGGGTTGAAAAAACGTCATGAAGTGAGGCTCGGGGAGGTGCATGCCACCCATTTGATCTTAATTATAATTAAGGTTGGGTGGCATGGCACCCCCCAGCCATGCAAGCACATGTGAATTTATGCTAATTAATGAGAGGATCTTTTATTACTTGCAACATGATGATGGGGGAAGTAGTAGAATAATCTTAATTATTCGCTAGCCAGAGGTAACTCCTGAGTAATAGGAGGGTAACCAGTAGGCTGTAAGCGATAAAAAACAGTAAATATCGATGGTCTCAATAGTCTCAAATAGAGTTAAATGAGAGAATATGCTAGACTGTTATTAACCCAACAGACCGAGTAGGGAACTGTAATTGAAAGACAGAAGGGAAGCTTTATTTATACATGCAGCCGTGAGCACGAAACTTTAACAACATTCCTCAAGATAAGTAACTCACGAAATAAAAACTTGAAGCTATATTATATAGTGGTATTACGCTGCAAAACCTCTGTGACAGAGCTGCTCAAATATAATGACTGAAACCTAAATACTGTAGAAATCATGAAACATTAACAATCATTCCTCGTGAAGGCGGTTTTCTCCAAATACCGTGAACAAAGAAGAGAAAAAGTGATAACCCAGAATATTTTAAAGAACCATATGCGGATATCAGTACAAACCAGAAAACTAACTGTTGGCAAATAAATGCAAAGAGCCTGTAGTGAAATAATCATCAAATACCATATGGGCATGCAATAATATAAATAACATAATAGCTACTCAGAAAAACAATAGCTAATATCGCGAGGAATAAACCCTTGTTGGGCGAATCAAACTGTGCCGAGCCTGTGAGGGCGAACCCATAAGAATACCATCTACGGGTTCATGCCCAGCTCGAAATTAAAACTGCAGAGGGCAAACACTTCTAATAAACACATAGGAAGAAATGGTGCTGCGCCATAAAGAAACAAGTTTGTATATATATAATAATAGAAGAATCTGGAAGTGGGTACAGTTCGATATCAAACCAAAATCCGAAATCTTATCAGCATGTACAATGTGAGTCGCTTAAGGGCGGTCATTGTTCCATATCATTTACAACCATGGATAAAAATCCACGAGCAACAAAGGCAATGAAGCCATATCTAAACAGTTAAATACAATAACCCAGAACGGGAATTAATTGCTGCAACCACGACAGAATAACTGAGGGCTTCAACAACAAATGGAGGAACCTGCCAGCAAACGGTGAGGTTAACCTGGAAACCGACACCTTGATGCATAGTTGAATGCCAAATAAAACTATTGACTCACCTGTAAGCGTCGAGCCAAATGGACTGGTTATCAACCTTCTGTCGTCGCTATGTGTAACCCCTGCCATACGATAATAGACCCGTTAGCGGAGTCGGGCTATCCAAAAGGAAACAAACTGTAACAATCAAAAATAAACCAGGGGTCGACGGTATCCACCTTACCTCGGCTCGAGCTTGCAGGGACTGGAGAAACAACCCGGAACAAGACTCGGATGGAATGAGTCGGCAAACACCAAATGAACATAATAGCTGCGCCGGGCAGCAGAGAAGTCACCGCGATCGCCAGGGGTAAATGTACATAATTCTAAAAGGATAATAAGTGACCGATTATATACCTGTAAAGCATGAAGATATATATACAAAGCTAAATAGTCGATAAGCGACCAATTATATACCTGTAAAGCACGAAGATATATATACAAAAATAAATAGTCGATAAGCGACCGATTGAATACCTGTAAAAGTATGGATATATATATACAAGCTAATTAGTCGATAAGCGACCGACTATATACCTGGAAGAACATGAAAATATAGAAATAATGCGAAATAGATAGTGTGCGACAGACTGTATGTCTGTATCAAAACATAAATAGTTAAAAAACTAATGGATGGTATACCTGTAACAAAGTCTGAACATAATGCCGAATTTCAGTAGAGAAGGAACTGTATACCTTCATAACAACATTCTGATGGAGTAGCAGAGGGTTCCAGCTCGGTAGAGCCCGGAGGCAAGTCGAAGACGCCCATTGAAGCCGCGGAGGAAAATGCCCAATGCATGCTTTGGCGGCAGGGTATACCCGCGGACCTCAAAACCCTAAAACAATAAACCTTGAAGAGCGGGATTAGCTCTCCATCGTTCGATGGTAGAGAGCTCCCGCAACACCGTTAGATCTCATCTCTGGATCCCAAAGTGCAGAATTCAGTCAGAACAGTAAAGAGCAGTCACAGTTGCCAGCAGGTATAAATGGGTAAGTAAGCCACATGGCAAGTGGTGGCAGCATGACTTTAATAGTTTTGAAATAAACAATTATAAACCATGTACTTCCCAAATCCTGTGGTACGTTTTCCGCACGATATCATGGGGTAATAATATTAATGCAAGATATGTATACCATCAAACTTATATAGCGTGCACATATTCGTTAGGAGGTGAACCTTATAAAAAAAAAATTATGTGCGTGAATACGGGTTAATATAGTAAGAGTTGTGACATATGGTATCAGAGCTCAGTTACAAAACTGAGGCCTATGGGATAACAAAACAATATAAATGCGAAATTCTGATGAATAATAGTAATGTGCATGTGAAAGTATCAGAGATAGAAATAATGTATATAATTATTGCCATTGACATGTTGATGTTCGTTATTCTGCTACTTAAATTATGAACAAGCTCAGGAACAGAAGCCAAGTAATTACAACATGAGAAGAGCAGATGGTGCATCTCATAGGTACACAGCGGGACAAGGGACTCATGATCCGGAAATTAACCCAGAACTATGGGTACAACTCGGGGAAGAAGCCAGGGTTACCAATCAAGAAATCTTGGAAACGGTACAAGAACTTAAAAGGGAAATGGCTCGATTACGAGAAGACAATGCACGACTGACAATAGAACAGGAAAGGATTTTAAAAAGTCTGTCTGAGAGACAGAATCAACTGCCAATTAATCGTAGTGCAGAACAGCAGCGGATGTCAGAGGAACAGAATCATCCTATACCACTTGAGAGATATGAAGAACAAGAGGAGCGTTCTGATAATGCATTGGAATAGCAAACCTCAAAGAGACAAAGGATGAAGTTACAAGGAGAATTCCGCAAGATTAAGCCACCACATTTTGACGGAGAACAAGAAGAAGCGGCAGAAGCATGGTTGATTAATATGAATAAGTATTTTCAACTGTACGAGTACGACCATAACCTTAAAGCCCGTTTGGTTATTTTCCAACTGCAGGGAAAGGCCACCTTATGGTGGGAGGAAGTCAAGATAGTGAAAGGAGTGACGGAACAAACGATCACTTGGGAAAATTTCCAACGGTACTTTAAGGAGAGATACTTAACTGAACATTTTTATGATGAAAAAGAGCGAGAATTCCATGATCTGTGGTTGGGACAGCAGACGATGGATGAATTTATTACTCGCTTCACCTCCTTGCTCCGTTATGTGCCATATATAAGGGAAGAAAAAGCAAAAGTGCTACATTTTGTTAGCAGCCTGCCTCCATACATGCGGGAAAGGATTGAATTCAATAATCCTAAGTCAATGGACGAGGTCATTCGTAAAGCCAGAATTTTTTACCAACAAAGCAAGCAAAAAGGAGAGACTGCTAGCAAGAAATGGAATGAAAGGAAAGGCTTCAAGACAAATGGTCTAAATAAAGGTAGTCGCAGTGGCAAAGGATTTGGCAAGGGGAAAAATAATATAAATGTAACCAGAAGTGCAGCCAAGTTTAAGACATCAAATGAACCAAAAATCAATGAAAAACATGTAAGAATGGACAGTGAGGGGACGGCTAGACCCCAGGTACAGTGCTGGGGCTGTGGGGGACCACACTATGTTAAAAACTGCCCACAACGGAAGGGAACGGAACAACTGTCCCAAATTCATGAAGCCTCAACTGTTGGTGAAGTTGGACGTAGCATACCCAGAATTAACGCAGCTTTGGATGATCGCGAGGCAGAATATCAACCCACCATGGTCGAATTTGAAGGTAAGATTTCATACCTTACTATAACTGTTTTAATTGACCCAGGTGCTACATTTAGTTATGTGAGTCCCAAGATAGTAGAGCGCTGTAAATTACAGCCTGTTAGATTTAAAAACCCATGGCTGGTACAACTAGCTACAGGAGCCAAGAGGCGAGTCACAGCAAAAATTAAGGATTGTTCGCTTACAATAGCTGGAGAATCAGTAGTAGCAGATCTGAATGTACTTCCTCTCGGATCATACGATGTTTTAATTGGAATGGACTGGTTGGAAAGACACTGGTCGTTAGCTGATTGCAAAACTAAAGTTATTTATTATAAAGATCAAAATGGACATAGAAAAGAACTACAAGGGATCCAGCGACCAGTGCAAATCCGACCAATAACCGCAACTCAACTGGCAAAATGTATTCGAAAAGGGTGTCAGATGTATGCTATAGAAGTGGGTTTTGCAGATTCTAAAGGCAAAGCAACAACCTTAGATAACATTCCTGTGGTACAGGAATTTACAGATGTATTTCCGGAGGAAATCCCCGGATTACCCCCGAAAAGAAATATAGACTTTACTATCGAATTGATACCAAGCGCAGCTCCAGTATCAAGAGCACCTTACAGAATGAGTGTGCCTGAGTTAACAGAATTGAAGATGCAACTGCAGGAATTATTAGATAAAAATTACATTCGACCTAGTGTGTCACCTTGGGGAGCCCCAGTATTGTTCGTCAAGAAAAAAGATGGAACCCTCTGAATGTGTATTGATTATCGTCAGTTAAACAAACTGACCATCAAAAACAAGTATCCCTTACCACGGATTGACGAATTGTTCGACCAAGTGAAAGGAGCAACTGTGTTCTCTAAGATTGACTTAAGGTCAGGCTACCACCAGATCCGGATTAAAGAAGAGGACATTGCCAAAACTGCCTTCCGAACAAGGTATGGGCATTATGAGTTTGTGGTATTACCTTTTGGGTTAACTAACGCCCCTGCCACTTTCATGTGTTTAATGAATAGTATTTTTCATCAATATCTGGATCGGTTTGTGCTGATATTTATTGACGACATATTGATATATTCCCGTACGGTCGAAGAGCACTAGGAACATCTTAGAATGGTGCTGCAGACCCTTCGAGAACACCAACTATACGCCAAGTTTAGTAAATGTGACTTTTTCCAAGAGGAGATTCAGTATTTAGGCCATGTAATTACCAAAGAGGGAATTGATGTAGACCCTGAAAAGGTAAAGGCTATAATGGAGTGGCCTGTACCAAAGGATGTCGCGGATATCCGGTCCTTTATGGGTTTAGCCGGGTACTATAGACGATTTGCGAAAAATTTCTCCAAAGTGGCATTCCCCATCACATCTTTGCAGAAAAAGGGAAGAGCATTCCAATGGACCCCCGAATGTCAGAGAAGCTTCGAACACTTAAAACAATTGCTTACTACAGCACCTATCTTGAGTATAGCTGATCCTGACAAAGAATATGTGGTATGTAAGGATGCAAGCAAGGAAGGGCTGGGAGGTGTATTAATGCAAGAAGGCAAAGTGATTGCCTATGAATCAAGAAAGTTAAAAGAACATGAACAAAAATACTCTGCTTATGATTTGGAACTGGCTGTTGTTATACATGCTTTGAAGATGTGGCGGCACTATCTCATGGGAAGAAAGTTTTTGTTATTGACTGACCATCATAGTCTAACTAATTACTTCAGCCAGCCCACTTTAAATGCAAGACAAGCTAGATGGACATACTTCCTAAGAACCTTTGACTTCGATATTAAACATTTGCAGGGGAAGGAAAAGCGAGTGGCTAATGCCTTAAGTCGAAAGGTACAAAGCTTATATCAAATATCCCTGAGTAGCTGGAAGAGTACTCTCTTAGAAACTATACAGAAAACAACAGAACAGGATGTTGAATACCAACAAATTAAGCAGCAACTAAAGCAAGGCAATGGTGAGGGAAACCAACAAAAATTTGAACTGGATAATGTAGGTGTGCTCTATTACAAGGGAAGAATATATATACCCAACCAAAGCCAGATTAAAAATCTGATTTTGGATGAGTTCCACACTAGTCACTATGCGGGACATCCAGGCTATCAGAAGATGATTATTGCAATTCGAAGAAATTATTTCTGGCTTGGAATGAAGAAGGATGTGACCGAATATTTGGCTCAGTGTTTGGAATGCCAACAAATTAAAACAT
Organism: Pinus taeda; assembly: GCA_000404065.3. NCBI lineage: Eukaryota > Viridiplantae > Streptophyta > Pinopsida > Pinales > Pinaceae > Pinus > Pinus taeda. The sequence continues at coordinate 2,289 of APFE031718263.1, read as the reverse complement.
AACATCAACATCCAGCCAGACTATTGTAGCCACTACCCATACCAGAATGGAAATGGGAGACCATTACCATGGATTTTATCACTGGGCTGCCGAAGACGAAGAGAAATAACGATTCTATAATGGTGGTGGTAGACAAATTGAGTAAAGCTGCACATTTCATACCTGTACAATCTACGTACAAGGCTGCACATATTGCTCATGTCTTTATGCAGAACATGTTTAAATTACATGGACTTCCGAAGACAATTATTTCTGATCGAGATGTGAAATTCACTTCAGCCTTTTGGAGGACATTGTTTGCTGAATTGGGAACTCAGCTGAATTTCAGTACAGCGTATCATCCCCAAACGGATGGGCAAACGGAACGGGTAAACCAAGTGGTCGAAGACATGTTAAGAGCTTACGTGATGCAACAGCCTACGCTGTGGGAGGAGTATCTACATTTGGTAGAATTCGCATATAACAATGGATACCATACCTCAACCCAACTAAGTCCTTTTGAAATTTTGTATGGACGGAAGTGCCGTACTCCCTCAAATTGGGGTGGACCAGAGGATAGATTGAGTTTAGGGCCTGAGATGCTTAAGGAAATGGAAGACATGGTAAAAAGGGTACGAGCTAATTTGAAAGCTGCCCAAGATAGACAGAAAAATTTTGCAGATTGGAAAAGAAGGTTTAAGGAATATCAGGTGGGAGACCATGTGTACATTAAGATTCAAGCCAAGAGAAGTACATTACAATGGAGCGGGTGCACTAAGTTAGCACCCCGATATTGTGGACCCTTCCAAGTGCTGGCAAGAGTTCGGCTGGTAGCATACCAACTCGCTCTACCCAGCCACATCCGGGTTCACAACGTTTTCCATGTATCAATTTTAAAAAATATGTCTATGATCCTAGACATGTGATCAGATGGCAAGAGATTCAGGTGGGAACTAATAGGACAAAGAGGTTTGTCAAGGTAATAGTTAGACGATTATTTTCTTAAAAGAAAAGAAAAACTAACTTAAATATTACTTGCTGCAGGTCGAACCGGAAGGAGAGGTCCTGGTCGAACCTCTGAACATTCTCGACTGGAGAGAAGTGCAGCTGCGGAAATGAGTTATTACCCAAGTTAAGGTTCAATGGCAACACTTTGGGCCTGAGGAGGCCACTTGGGAAGATGAAGCGCTAATGGTTAAAGAATTATCCAGGACTGTTTGAAGCTGGAAGACATCGGGACGATGTCCAATCTCAGGGGGGGAAGATGTAATGACCCCGGTAATTAATAAAATTACTTCCCTGTTTTCTTTAAAAAAAACATATATGTATATGTTACTGGGATAAAAGATTATTATTACTTTGTGTAAAAACTGGAGCATGAATAAAAGAATTACATTCAGTAACTTTGAGCAAGGAAGTTATTTTCTTGATGATAATATTCTTTTCCTTTTAAAAAAAAATATGAAAAAAAAACAGTTGTCAAGAAGGGAAAGAAAACCCTAACTGTTTTTACTCCTTCCTTAGAAAGGATGGGAAATCCGGGCTGTTTGGGAACAGACGGGAGAAAAGGAAAAATAGGCATGTTACGTCTGGTAGTGATCAGATAACATGGCACATGCTGTGCATTCAAGTAATTTCTGAAGACAGTGGTCTGGCAATGAGCTTGGGGGAGACATAATTCTGGAAATTAGTCTCATGGTGGGGAGGATCGACAAGCAAGGGACAGTTCCCTGTTCTTAAAACCTGGAAAGGTGTGGAGGCCTAAGGACAAATTTCTCAGGTAAGTATGACTGTGGATTTTGTACAGTTACTGTGTTTGTATCGTTTAGTTAAGTGAGCAAAAGGCTTAACAGTATTCTATGAAATAAACAAAGAAGAAATGAACTTAGGAATTACTGTATGAAGGCCAAACAATGTAGAATAATCTTAATTATTCTCTAGCCAGAGGTAACTCCTCAGTAATAGGAGGGTAACCAGTAGGCTGTAAGCGATAAACAACAGTAAATATCGATGGTCTCAATAGTCTCAAATAGAGTTAAATGAGAGAATATGCTAGACTGTTATTAACCCAACAGACCGAGTAGGGAACTGTAATTGAAAGACAGAAGGGAAGCTTTATTTATACATGCAGTCGTGAGCACGAAACTTTAACAACATTCCTCAAGATAAGTAACTCACGAAATAAAAACTTGAAGCTATATTATACAGTGGTATTACGCTGCAAAACCTCTATGACAGAGCTGCTCAAATATAATGACTGAAACCTAAATACTGTAGAAATCATGAAACATTAACAATCATTCCTCGTGA
>APFE031718254.1:7733-25264 GCA_000404065.3 Pinus taeda | reverse complement strand
CGAGGGAGCAACCTCCTTTACATTACAGAAACAAACAATTTTTGGATGATACAAATGACAAGACCTACTTTCTATATATAGGAGTCGAAGGGGTCATAATATAATCAGAGCTGACATAACAATAATAATGTAAGGGCACAACAATAACAATATTGGGCTTCTATGGGGCACAATAATAACAATATGGGAACTAAATGGGTACAACAATATAATAAGGGGGTTGCACTAATAACAATAAGGGGTTACACTAGTAGTGTAGGGACCTAGCAATCTTTGTGACCCATGTTTTCTTCTCTTCTAAGGATAATATTTGTTCCAAAAAGTATTTATGACTATCATGATTTCCTTTTACCTTCAATTGTCTTCCCATTAGGTAAGGTTGTGGTTTCTTTAGTGCAGGTAGTATTGCCAACATTTAGTTCTCATAAACAGGTTTGTGTAAATATTTTCCTTTGATTAAATGGCTTTCAAAAGAAATGGGTCTTCCATATTTTATAAAACAACATCAAGTCCATTTCTTGAGGCATCACATTCCACAATAAATTTTTTTGTGAAGTCGGGCATAGCTATGACCGGTGCTTGGCACATAACCTCTTTAAGATGCTCAAATGCCTTATTTTCTTTTGGAGTTGAAGAAAATGCACATTTCTTTAGTAATGCTATTAAAGGTGCTTATGTTCTCCCACAATTATTAAAAAACTTGTGATAATACGCTCTCAACTCAAAAAATCCTCAAATATGCTTTATGGTTTTGGGGATTTTCCATTCATTAATGGCTTTATTTTTGTTACGGTCTACCCAAGGTCTACCTTAGTACCCTCATAAGATACAATATGACCAAAATATTCCACTTCCTATATTCTAAAGAAACATTTGGAAATATTTTCATATAATTATTTCTCCTCCATGAATTTCAGCACCCTATCAAAATGTTGGACATGATCCTTCAAAGACTCATTGTACATTAGTATATCATCAAAAAATACTAAAAAAAAAATTCTAAACAAGGTTTCGAAAATGGAATTCACTAAACCTTGAAATATAGAAGGTGGATTGGTAAGGACAAAAGGCATGACCAAAAATTCATAATGACCCTCTTGAATTCTAAATATTGTTTTGAGAATGTATCCACTATTCATTTTAATTTGATGATATCCTAAATGAAGATCAAACTTGGTGAAGTCAATTGCTCCATGTTATTCATCCAACAATTCATCAATGTGAGGAATGGGAAATTTATCTTTAATAATGAACTCGTTGAGCTCCCTACAATCCGAACACATGTGCCACGATCCATCCTTCTTATGCACCAATACTACTCAAGAAAAGATAAAACTTTGAGTAGGTTTAATTATACTGACCTCTAACATTTATGTAGCCATACATTCAATTTCACTCTTTTGCGCATAGGGATATTTGTAAGGTCTAATGTTTCGAGGAACACTGCACGGAATCAAATGAATATCATGATCATGATCAAGAATAGGTGGGAGGCCTTTGGGAATCTCAAATACTTTGGAATGATTGTGCAAGACCTTTTAGAGATCTATAGAAATATATGATATCGATGTTTGAATCTCTAAGTGGAAAATTGTGCAATTACGCCTTGTTTTTCTTTATTTATATGCATTTTCATGCCATTACAGCTGATTAGATTTCCTAGTTTCCCTATGATACCACTTAATTCAAGTTCCTTTCCTTCCAAAAAAGATTTCAAGAAACGTTCTTGAAAATTAAAATCTATCGTACCTAAATATTGTATCCATTGCACTCCTAGTACAACATCAACGCCGCCCATTCGAATGGAGATAATTAGGCTTGTCAATACATATTCCCCCATGGTTAGCCTGATATTATGGAATTTTACAGAACAATTTATAGTTCCTCCATTTGCAGCCATCACTTGAAACTCTATTGTTGGATATAGGAAGCAATTCAATTCCTTGGCTATCTTACAATGAATAAAATTATGGTTACTACCTGAATCAATCAACATTATCACCTTTTTATTCTTGATATGTCCTTCTATCTTGAGAGTTTGGGGAGTAGTAATTCTTGCCAATGCAGTACAAGATATGGTCGGATTCATTTATTCTTTCTCTGGGATTGGTTCCTGGTGTATATGCTCTTCTTTTGATGTTTCTTGTTCCTTTTCTTCTTCCTCTTCATAGTCTATGTAAAATAATTTCTTCTCAGCACACTTATGACCTTTAGTTTAATTTCTGTCACAACTATAAGAAAGCCCTTTTTCTCTTTTTTCTTCCAATTACTGTGGTGTCAACCTTGTAGGTTTTGGAAGGATAGGAGAAGCAACACTTCCATATCTATAGTTTTGAGTGGTGGACTTCATTTTTTCCATAATTGTTTTTTCAACTTTTCTTGCCACCCTGAATTCCTTCAACAATGAATCAGGTTCCCAAAGGAAAACCTCACGTTGGATGTTATAATTTAATGTCTCTCTGAAGGCATCAATCCTATGTTCCTCTGAAATATCATTTACCCTTACATTCAATTTTTGAAAGTCCTCAATGTGCTCCTCCATTGAACCCTTTTGTTTGAGATTTATCAATTGGTTAAAGAAGTTGTTGCTATTTATGTCCTCATAATGTTCTATCATTTCCTCCTTACAAAATTGACTAAGCAAGAACTGGTTTACAAGAATGAAGCCATTGATACCATACAAAAGATTGGGTGTTAAATATAAAGTTGCAATGCATGCCTTTTGTGTGTGTTTCACATTATGGAGATCAACATATTGCTCCATTTGTAATATCCATGTTACTCGATCCTTGCCATCAAAATTCCTCATATTGATATATGCAATATGGTGGGTATTCAATCCAATGTTAGATTATATGAAATCTTGATTAACATTTATTTTTTTCTCATCATGAGTTTCATCTATTATCTTTTCGTCATTAGGAACCATTTTTTGTAGCAACTTTGTCAACCCTTCCATGTCTACTTTTAAACCATCCTTCAAACATTCCATGTCTTATTTTAAACAATTATTCAAACCATCCATCTTAGCTTGCATTTCCTTTTTGGATACTCTTTGCGAGTGTGAAATTTGTTGCTTTTGGCATTGTAATTTTGATATATCATATTGTGTTTCTTCCTCTTCTTCATGCGTCATAGTACAGATTTATGGTTGCTTACTAGGTGTTTCATTTTTCTTACGTTGAGTCATTTTGGAATAAAAAAATGATATTTATGCTTCAATATGCCACTTGAATAACTTCAAACTGATCTTTCAAACAAAACTTATGCAAATTTTAAAACAATACACACTTTTTTCTTGCTTTGTAGGAGCTCAGTATTGAATTTTTTGTATCTCTATAAATTTGGATCTTCAAGATTTGAAATAAGGTCTTATGGTATCCCTCTATGCCTTCTTTCCAATGCCACAAGTCAAACTAAATTTTGATTCTTCAAGGTAAAGTTATGTCCAATCTCCATTGATGGCCTAATTATGGACTCATTCAGTAGAGTGAACTTGTACAGAGTTCCACGTGCCATTGTTTTTACCTTCGGCCCTGAAAATGATACACAAGATACTACAGTCTGTTCAATTGTGGAAATGTTTTACAAAATTCAAATCCAGTGCTCATAGAGGACGATATGATTATTTTATCAAGGCCACCTATGTGAGATGAAATTTTGGAGCATGCAAAAACCGTAACTTATGTGGATCATATCTCTCAAACTATAGCGAAGATATAGCTGAAATGTTTACACTCATTTCATTTCTAGGGTATTCCATAACCAACTAGGGAAAAAAAAGGGGAGAAATTTTAATGAATGACCGCAGTACCTCTAAGGGAGATGGGAATAAATAAAACATCTGTGTTGAACCCAAGCCCTCCAAATGCTAGTCAATTTCATCACCTCATGGTTACCTTAGTGAAGTAAACGTAGCGTAACACTTGAAAGTAAGATAAATCTCATTGATTCCACAAGCTTATTAAGAGGATGATTACAAATTTTGAGTAGAAGGACTCCAAATAAAGACCTTTCTAGTTATTCCTCTTTGTCACCAAGCTAAAAATGCTACAGTAGAAGAGTACAACTATGTAAAAGGGCCAAATGACCATGAGAATTAGATTATAGGTGCATAAACCCTCTCACCCTCACAAAAACGTTTTATGAATAAACAAAGTGAAATGAGAGGTGAAAGAGTTAAGGTTCGAGTAGATGAACCACAACCCTAGAATGAAATCGCGTAAATCGTTGTGATAGATGGAGCCCAATACTAATGGAATGTTTTAATCACATGGACATTTGACATGTTCTAGTCTCATATCACCAAGTGTAAACATATGATCACAATAAAAAACTATAGGGCACACCTTACATCCCACATGGGTGCCTGATTAGGTGAATTTACATGTTATAAATAATGAAAGGACTATAGAAATGTAGGTTGGTTATAAGCTTGACTAGGCCTCCGAGTGGTCATACATATTAGGTGCCTTAGAACTTAAGTAAGGTACAATTTAGATAAGGACATACAAAAATTACCTCATAGGGTAACAACATTTTTATCATTAGAAGTATCTATACAAAGTATACTAAAACAATGAGTATATCTACATCAAGGATATACATATGGAGTGAGATGGCTAATTGATTACCAAATTTCATAGTTTGAATTTTAAGATAGAATGTTATGTTCTAAACTCAAATGTATGTATGTATTATTAGAGGCCAGTGCATGTTACAAGGAGACAATCTCCATGTAAAACATTGTAACTAAAAAAAACAAATATAGGAAACAATTAGGTATGTGATAAATGGTATCAGAGCATAAGTTCAAAAACTAGGCCTACGGGAAACCACTAGAGTGAATAAACTTGTAAATAATGGTGTATATCAGTTTCATTCCTCAGTGAATCTTAGCTTCATCAAACAGCTATCCGTCCTTTCATACTACGCCCGGGGTGTTTTGCTTCAATCCATAGACTCGGTCTTTCTTCCACCTGTATACATGATATTCCCATTCATGAATTTCAAACTCCACGAGTTGTTTCAAACTTGTGGACCTGCTACATGAGAGGAATGGTCCCCTTGTAATATTTTCCTTTGGTACATCTCAAACATGTACTTTCATGCTCTTTTTGAATTCAAGCTTCCTTGTCACCATCTGACTCATAGACCTCCAAAGCTATGTGTCAATGGACGTGGTCCCCAATGGACTTCCTGTAACTTAATACATCCTTGAACTCAAAAGCATCTTTGAAAATTCTATTTTCAAACACGTACCTTTCCATCGACGAATGTCGCCTTAAAACCTTCGACTTCCATTCTTGGGGTTCCTTGTTTCCTTGAAGAGTCAAACGTGTCCTTGATGACCTGCATCTCTTCCATTCAGACACTCCTTCGCATAAGGGCTAAACACATAACCAAGACATCTACCTTTCCTTCCACCCTTAGATCCAGACTTCTCAATGACGTGATCTTTAAGTAGGCAATGAGAAGTTCTGCTGTGCCATTTTGATAATATGCTCTGCTTCAACTTCACCCTAAGTGAATTATGAAGAACACATTGATCCTTATGTCTTGTCCCAATTGTCTTTGGTGATTTCTCTTCCACTCTTGCTTGGGCATTGTCTTCACCTCAGCTTTGATGCCATGTTAATTTTAGGTATGTTCTATGCTAGACCAATTTATTTAAATTTTCACGGTTATCAATCACATCAGCATTAAGATAAACTATAGATAGAACATAAATATAAATTTCATAAGACATGCCAAGACAAGAGGACACAAGATCTGGCGGTAGCTAGGGACAAACTACATAATGTGGGGAAACCCTTGATCAATTTTTCTTTTATGTTCTTCAAATTTCAACAGAGAAAGTGAGAGAGATAGTACATTTACAATGGAAGTCAATACTTTGACTTATGATATCTACAGGGATCAGTTGAAGACATATTGCTTCAACTGATTCTCTAAGGTGACTTCTTCACCTATTATAGTGTTGCACCTTGTCCATTTGTTGCACCTTACCGTGTAGCACCATCATGTTGCATCATACTATGCTGCCCATACATCACGGTGTTCATGCATCATGCTATCCATGATCATGTTGCTCATTCATCATGTAGCTCTTGGTTAATGTGCATCATCATCATTATGCTACATGTGCATCATCATGCTGCAACATACTATGCTAACCATACATCGTGTAGCTCCTAGCTAATGTGCATCATCATCATTATGCAGCATGTGCATCATCATGTTGCAACACTATAACACTGTCATCAGCCTTAGATGCTTGCTATGGCTTTCAGCCTAGCAAAGTAGCTAGGCTATAGATTCGAAATCCTCCATGTAGTCTCAAACTACACAATCATATTGTCATCTACAGTAATCCATTTTCAATATATATATTGCCTTAGTGTGAAAGTTGTCTGTGTATATATATTGACTCCGCATATATATATATTGCCTGAGTGACAGTGTGTGTATATATATTCATTGAGCTGCGTATCCACCTGGGTTGTGCGTATGTATATTTATTGAGTTGTTGTTTTGTATCCACATACATTCATGAAGTTGCTGCTTACATCACTGCATGGACAACATATATATATATTGCATATATTATAGCGCTCCATTCCAGTCAGCAACGATGATCTCGGATATGCTCTTCTAGCCTTTTTCTATTCTCACACTTCATGAAGACTCATCCCATACATAACAATCTCTCAATTTGTAATTATGTGATGCCAAATGGATGACTGTTATAGGTCAGCAAAGACAGAAGCCTTTTCTTCAGTATGCAGATGCACGTAATGGGAGAGATAGGGCTCCTCTAGCCCTTAGATGGCTTTGGTCTCTTTGGTATTGATCTATCCATCTAGTCTGGGGCCAGATTAGATCTACAACACAACAATATTCCCATGAAACCCTAGATCATAGTAGAACACCGCTTAAGGGAATAGGCTTCATATGACGGAAAAATCCTTCTCAAATGACTACTACTACCTTCTCTCGTTTATCCTTTCACTTAGATTTCCTTGAAGAATGAATCAGGATTGAATGTGTGTATGCATATTTCTAGGGCATCATCCACGTATATGCTAGGGCATCATTCAATGCATCTTCTTGTGTATCTCTCCTTCAACAAAAACCCAAGACGTGGTGAGAAGGAGATCACATGAAGTGTGTGTATCTAATGAGTCCAAATCCTCTCTTATTCATACTAAAAGAATGGATAGTTGAATAGATATGAGGTTTGGGTTTCTTGAGCCTACATAAGTTGCTGGTCGACTTGATAATAAATCCATAATCAAAATAAATTCATATCTCCATAAATACTTATCGGAATCGGATGATAGTTAGATCAATCCTACACCACTCGATTAGAGGGATCCAATAAAAATATTAGCTGCCATAAACAAGCTGACCCACATGGAGTTTGGCCCTAGTTGCAAATTTAAGAAAGGGGGAGAGATGTAGGTAGGAAGAAAGACATAGTGTGTGAGAAGTGAAGACAGAGGGAGGGAAGAAGAAAGACATAGAGAGTGAGAAGTGAAGAGAGATGGAGTGACCATGGAGAGATAGAGATAAAGTGTGTGTTTAGGGGTGAGATAAAGAGACATATATCGAGAGATGGAGACAAGGGGGGAGAGAAGGAGATATAAGGATTATGTTATGGATATAGTAACATAGTTGGAGAGAGAGAATATCAGAGGGAAAATTCAGAGAGAGAGAGAGAGAGGGAGGGAGGGGAGAAGATAGAGGGATAGAGATATGTAGTTGGAGGGGTAGAGAGGGAGGAAAGAAGAAATACATAGAGAGGGAGAATTGAATGGAGGGAGGGAGTGAAAAGAGAGATATTTTCAGATAAAGATACAAAGCAGGAGAGATGTATGAACGGGGGGAGGAGAGAAAGAGGCATATAGTAACAAATTTGGAAGGTGAAGAGATAGAGAGAGAGGGAGAGGATGTGAAAGAGTGGAGAGAGGTAGGGAAAGAGAGATTCATAGATATGGAGTGAGAGAGTGTGTGTGTTTGGAGGCGTGAGATAAAGAACACATAAGGAAAGATGGAGAGAAATATAGATATAGATGCAGGGCGGACAGGGAAGAATATTTCTTGCACTGCATACATTGATTTTAGTGTAGATGAAAATTTCTAATCCTATTTTATTACTTGCACTAGATGCATTTATTTTAGTGTAGATGTCGATTTCTAATGATATTTGATTATTTGCACTAGATGCATTAATTTCAATGTAGATTATTTCTAATCCTATTTGATTTCTTGCACTAAATGTATTGATTCGAGTGTAGAATGTGATTTCTAATCCTATTTTATTTATTGCACTAGATGCATTGATTTCAGTGTAGATGGTGATTTATAATCCTATTTTATTTGTTGCACTAGATGCGTTGATTTCAATGTAGATGTTTATTTCTAATCCTATTTGATTTCCTGCACTACATGCATTGATTTTAGTGAAGATTGTGATTTCTAATCCTATTTGATTGCTTCCATTAGATTCATTTATTTCAATGTAGATGTTGGTTTCTAATATTACTTTCTTACTTGTACTAGATGCATTGTTTTTAATGTAGATGTTGATCACTAATCCTAATTGATTTCTTTCACTAAATGCATTTGTATATGATGATTTTTAATCCTATTTGATTTATTGCACTAGATGCATTAATTTCAATGTAGATGTTGATTTATAATTATATTTGATTGCTTTCTCTAGGTGCATTGATTTCAATGTAGATGATTTCTAATCATATTTGATTGCATGCACTAAATTCATTGATTTTAGTGTAGATGGTGATTTCTAATCCTATTTGATTGCTTCCACTAGATGCATTGATTTCCATGTAGATATTGGTTCCTAATATTATTTTTTTATTTGCACTAGATCCATTGATTTTAATGTAGATGCTGATTTCTAATCCTAATTGGTTACTTGGATTAGATGCATTGATTTTAGTTTACATGGTGTTTTCTAATACTATTTTATTTCTTGCGTTAGATGCATTGATTTGATTGTATATGTTGATTTCTCATTTGATGCAATTGGATGTCTCACAGTACATTAATTTTAAAGTGATTGAATCAATAGTGCATTGATTTCAATGTAAGTGCAAAAAATTATTGACAATGTACATTGATTTTTTTGTTATAGTAATTCAACCTATAAATATTGGAGAGCAAAGAGAGATAAGGTATGATGTTTACTACAACAACTCGATCTAAATATTTAAATGGCTTATTATTTCAACATTCCTTTCCATATAATCGATATGAAAATATCGGAAAACTAACAAGCATGGCAATAAGAATATTAGACGAAAATAGTTTGAGATTGATCGCAATCAAGACTATTTCTAATTGGCTACAATTTTATTACTCACATTTTCTATCATTCAACACTATTACATTGTCACTTTGCATCCAAATTTTTTATTTCATCAATTTTCATCATTAAAGTTATTGATAATATTTATCACTAAGAAAAATTAAAATTAAAATGACTAGATAAATCTCAAACATATTTAAAATGGTTTACCAATATTAGATGTTTTTCACATATTATTGATAAAATTAATCATATGTTTGATAGATTTTCCTTGGCCGCACACGGCTGAAACTAGCCTAGACACATCTTAGCTATAGATCTATCAAGCACCGAGAGGGATCAAATATCTCAAGGTGCAAACCTTTCCTCATGTTTTTCACTCAAAAAATAGGTTTTGCACCTTGAGAGACTCAATCCCTCTTGGCGCTCGATAGATCTAAAATTAAGATGGATCTAGGCTGGTTATAACGAAGTTAACAAAACTAATTTAGAAGAATTGACCCTGTGTATGTCTAAATGATTGTGGAAGCTTTTAGAATGAACCCCATAGAGATAAGGTATGATGTTTACTGCAACAACTCGATCTAAATATTTAAATGGCTTACAATTTCAACATTCCTTTCCATATAATCGATATGAAAATATCATAAAACTAACAAGCATGACAATAACAATATTAGAAGAAAATAGTTTGAGATTGATCGCAATGAAGACTATTTGTAATTGGCTACGATTTTATTACTCACATTTTCTATCATTCAACACTATTACATTGTCACTTTGCATTCAAAATTTTTATTTCATCAATTTTCATCATTAAAGTTATTGATAATATTTATCACTAAGAAAAATTAAAATTAAAATGACTAGATAAATCTCAAACATATTTAAAATGGTTTGCCATTATTAGATGTTTTTCACATATTATTGATAAAATTAATCATATGTTTGATAGATTTTCCTTGGCCGCACAGGCTAAAACCAGCCTAGACACATCTTAGCTATAGATCTATCAAGAACTGAGAGGGATCAAATATCTCAAGGTGCAAACCTTTCCTCACGTTTTTCACTCAAAAAATAGGTTTGCACCTTGAGAGATTCAATCCCTCTTGGCGCTTGATAGATCCAAAATTAAGATGGATCTAGGCTAGTTATAATGAAGTAAACAAAACTAATTTAGAAGAATTGACCCTGTGTATGTCTAAATTATTGTGGAAGTTTTTAGAATGAACCCCATAGAGATAAGGTATGATGTTTACTACAACAACCCGATCTAAATATTTAAATGGCTTACAATTTCAACATTCCTTTCCATATAATCGATATGAAAATATCAGAAAACTAACAAGCATGACAATAAGAATATTAGAAGAAAATAGTTTGAGATTGATCGCAATGAAGACTATTTGTAATTGGCTACAATTTTATTACTCACATTTTCTATCATTCAACACTATTACATTGTCACTTTGCATTCAAAATTTTTATTTCATCAATTTTCATCATTAAATTTATTGATAATATTTATCAGTAAGAAAAATTAAAATTAAAATGACTAGATAAATCTCAAACATATTTAAAATGGTTTACCAATATTAGATGTTTTTCACATATTATTGATAAAATTAATCATATGTTTGATAGATTTTCCTTGGCCGCACACGGTTGAAACCAACCTAGACACATATTAGCTATAGATCTATCAAGAACCGAGAGGGATCAAATATCTCAAGGTGCAAACCTTTCCTTATGTTTTTCACTCAAAAAATAGGTTTGCACCTTGAGAGATTCAATCCATCTTGGCGCTTGATAGATCCAAAATTAAGATGGATCTAGGCTGGTTATAACGAAGTTAACAAAACTAATTTAGAAGAATTGACCTTTTGTATGTCTAAATGATTGTGGAATTTTTTAGAATGAACCCCATAGAGTATGATTTATACCAATCCACTTGACTTGAAAAATATGCGACAAATTATCGAAAAAATTTTATTGTGTCCTAAGATGAAGCACCAGCTACATGGAAAATGAGCTCCATTATTGACAATTTTCTGAGAGACGTGGACCAGATAAACCTTCATCCTATATTAGAAAAGACTATTTATCATTTGATTAACAAAGACAAGTCATCGATCATGTCTAAGAAAGTGATTCTCGTAAATGCAAGTTGAGGCCCAGTGATTAATGAAGCAAATATCGTGGACTATTTGAAAGAAAATACTATGTTTCGTGTAGGGCTGGATGTGTTTGAGGATGAATCATACATGAAGCTTGGTCTTGTAGAAAAAATAATAATTACGATGGACATGTTGACCATAGAGACTAGCACATATGGAATACAGGCCAAAAAAAATCAATTGTTATACATCTTGTAGGTGAAAAAATAATTGACAAATCACATTATTTCATGCTCAGAACAACAAAATTCTAGGAGGTCAGACAAGTCAATGTTTATTTGAGACGAGACCCCAGGAAAGCCAAGTTGTAAAACCATCGATTCAAATATCAACGACAGGGAATAATCTTGGTTTTTCTTCCCCACTTTGACAAAACCACTAGAGGGGAGTCCCAGAAGGTGGTTTATGGTTTTCTTAAAATAGCCATTGGTTTGTTGATGGCCATGTGATGACGACCTAGGGCTTGCATCGCTTCCATGATGGCCGCAATAATTTTATTATATTCTAATTACAAAAATTAAAAATGCCTCAGTTTGTTTTGTCAAAAGGGTTACACAACATTAATGTTGATCAAAACCCTCATAATAAAGTCATGGGTTCACTTTATAAAAAAAGTTTATAAAAGGGGTGGGATTTAATTTAGTTTAATGGTAAACTTTAAATATTATATATGTATATCTAATATTTTACTGTAGATATTTATCAAATCACAATGTTATAACTATTTCAATTAGTCAGTGTATAACTAATTGGACAATAAAACTATGGGAGAGGATAAAAGTCCAAAACAATGACTTTGTAGGGGTTTGGAGTCTCGAAATCATGAAGAATATGTAATGTGAAAATATCTCACAGACTCAGTAATAAAAATCCAGTTTGATTCCAAGATTCGAGAAACATTACAGTATGTTTTATTTCTTGTCCTCTTGTATTTAAAGTTTCATGTTTTATTTTTCTTCTACTAGTTAAGTGTACGATGCAGTAGGGATTGCTTAAATTTAAAACTATGAATTTACCCATTGGTACTAAGGTTTTTAAATTTACATCCCTTAACAGGTGCTCCGCTTTTTCAGAATTCCTCCTTAATTTCTTTTCCTTTTCATCATTCATTTTTCAAAATTTATGCCCATATTCTTAATTGCATAAGCTATAAAAAGAAAATTTTCTCTCTTCATCTTTCTTGCAACCCATTTTAAATTTAAACTTTGAAATTCTCAATGGTTTGGCCATTCTAGTTTTGACTGCTATGTTTTTGATCTAGAGCAATTATTACAACTCTCATGCTCTCACTCTCTCGCCATTTATTTAAAATTTTAAGTAATTTTGTGGATGCCATGGGAACTAGTTCAGTCCCAGTCAAGAATTGTCTCTAGGGAGACAACACATAGTATACATGTTATTCATGTTGTTTTAATGCTATTTTATTAATGATCTTTATTCTAACTTGATCTTGTAGGAAGGATTTTGGATGTTTCCGTTTGGTTTCATATGTGTAGGAAATTGGAGAATAAGAGTTGAGGTATATCCTAAGCTAGTTGCATTAACAAACTATTGGATTCTCATTTGAAAGGTGTGATCTTTCATCCCCCCTATTTCATTTATTTTAGGGTTTGAATGATATATAGATTGACTTGGAATGTTATTGTACACTTATCACACACATATTGCACATGTATGTCTAGTGACCCCTGAGAAAGGATCATGGAGTGAAAACTCTCTATGGGTGATTCTAACTACAACACCTCCTATAGACATCAATGCTAACACATTGTATACTTCTAATTTTGATTCAAATTCATTGATCTATTTATGCATAGAAATCTTCTCCCCACCCATGAACAATTCCAATGTATTCTACTTTCAACCAATTATTCTTCCCCTGGCATTGACATTAATGACAAGACATTCTCCAACAATCTCCCCTTCGTCATTGATCTCAACCATCTACATTTAAGATGTGTTCATGATTTTTAAAGTTCATAATGTTTTTCATATATCTTTACTTAAGAAATATATACATGATAGCTCTCACATAATTCATTGGAAAATGCTACAAGTGGAACCCGAAGGAGACTTTTTAAAAGAGCCTCTTTGTATCCTAGACCTAAAGTACATCTCGCTGCGGAATCTAGACATCATTTGGGTTAAGGTGAAATGGAATTATTTTACTCTTAAAGAGGCTACATGGGGGGAAGATGAAATGTAGAAGAATTATCCAACATTATTCCAGAGGGAAATAACTAAGAAATAAACATCGGGGATAGTGAGAATTAAAGGGTGGGGGGGTGGGGCGGTGGGGAATGTAATACCCCTCTCTTGTTGTAGTGTTGGTTTTTCTTTGATTTGAAGAAAAGCCATAGAGTACATTGAAATTCTTATGTAAATATATAATTTTATTAGCAAGTCAATAATTGGATTGAAAGCACTTGGGAATGAGACAGTTGAGTTCGTGATTCTTACCAAAGAAAATAAAAACAAAAATCTCATTAGTAAATGAGATTGAGATAACTCTTCCATGAAAACATTCTACATAAGATTTAATGGATAGGATAGAAAATCCATTAAATCACCTAGTTGGGCAAATATGTTAAGCATGGGTAGTAATAAAACGTCGCGGGAAAAGAAAGCAGGCTTTAAAGGAAAACCTTATGCTAGTGGAGTTAAGAACTACAAAAGCGCGATGTCACTGAAGGAAAATTCCATTGTGGAATGAAAAGTATAAACCCTCTATTAACAGGATCAATAGGGGTTGTTGATATATTTGGCAAGTACCCTCAGATCAGGGGGAACCGGAGATACAATTCATGGTTGGGTGGCTAGTGTGCTCAACAAGTGTAATTTTTGCAACGATTTTGGCTAAGAAATTTGTTCATAATTATCTCTGTGAATAACTCAATAAATATTTTGATGCATCTTGTTATATATTTAAATATATAGTCTATTTTAAGGATTGGTATAGAAAATGATATACGCTCACCGTGTAAATATTCTAATAAATATCCCATGCTATGATAGATAACATGATGTTAATCTTATAAAATATTTTGATAAATATATCATGTTGTGATAAATAATGTGCCGAGGAATGATATAACTCTGATAATGAGTAGAAATTAATATATAAATCCATGAAGGATTATTTTTGGTGAATTTATGTTAACCAACTCCAAAGCGCTGTAAATTCCATGCAAAGTATGATTATCTTATCAATTTCTGTATTCAATTACTTTCAACACTTCTTTAAATATATTTCTGGGATGCTAATTCTATGCAAAGTGTGCAAGGTAGCTCATAGGATTATTAATTAATGAGAAATCACAATTTGTTCAAGATAGAAGGGAAGGAAATTTAACTATTTCCACTGTGTACAACTGTGAATTCATAAGAAAAAAAATTAGTGAGCGATCCTAAGAACAACACAGAAGAATGTATAAACTCTAGTATTAAGAAGGGATTATGATAATTAAGTAAGTAACATAAAAGGAAGAAAAAATTATAGCATTATCAGCATCTATAACAATGATTGATCTCTAAATCACGAATGAAATATGCATATATGAAAAATAAAATAAAACTTAATATTTATAGGAAACATTTGAGTGATCATATTATCAAAGAAAATAAATATTGATATAGAGAAAATCGAGGAATAGTACCACCTCAAAATCTTCACAGTAATGGAGTAAATAAGGTAGTGGCTTTTGATAAGAGACATAAATCACACCAAAAAAATGTCATAAAAGTTTGTGCAGGGGAATTTAAATGATCCCATGTGACAAATTCTCAGATTGAAATAGTAAAAGTATTAAGAAGGATATGGAACTTAAAATTATAATAACCATAGATAATTTTGCGGATTTTTTACTTGAGTAACCATTGGTAACAGGTAAATTACAATTGTGAACCCGTGAACTACTAGCAGTAAAGCTAGATGTGTAGAAATTTAATCTTAGACAAAGTAGTATTAAACTATTTTCCTTATTTTATATCACATACAATACTCATGTAAGTAATTTCATTTCGAGTAAACATACATCAAACAAACTATAATCATGGACAACCTATGACAATATTCACTCTAACCAAACTAGTAAATAAAAAAATAGAGTGGCATGAAAAGTATGGTGCATGGAATTGATACAAGCAACACAGATATTTAGGGTTCCCATTTTCTTTAAAACCAAAACACTAAGATTTAATATATAGTCATATGTGACCTCCCTTTTAAGGAGCAATGGTGAACGATGAAAAACATACATAAAGTCGATAATTATATAACAATAATAGTCTAAGTAAGTGGGAAGCATATTAAAAGTATGTGATACAAAACAAACAAAAATTATAAATGGAGAATACACTATATGTTGCAATTCGGTGGTGAACTGAGTTCACTCGTTCAACTAGAAGAATAGTTATGTTCAAGCTCTACAATTTAAGGAGCGGTCTACATGAACCATCAAATTAAACATTGATCTATTGAGATAGACCTAGTATCGAGACTGGTACATCCATAACAGGTAACAAATCGTATGGAAACTTAACAAGGAACGAGTTTTCCTGTTGCAGTGAGAATGAAGATTAGTAGTTGTGTATTTTCCACTTAGGAGACATACTTACAAAGGTCATGTGGGGGAAAATACCTGCAATGCATCCAACGAATATAATTAGCCTAGGGTGATGCCTAAGGGAAAATAACAAGTGAATTGTAGAAACCCAATGTCAAATTTAAGAGAAAACTACATATCTAAGAGAGAGTTGATAAAAAAGGGTAGTTTGATGTGAAATTTTGAATGTCAAGGAGGAAACTACACAAAACAAAAATTAAGTTCAAGAAAAATTTATATGTTGGGCACATTGGAAAAAACACTAAAATATATGTATACAAAAATAAAACTCACTTGGAAATTTATTCACTCTAACCTGTTGAAACAAATAGGGTAATCATGGATCCTCGTAAATGAATGTCATGCTCTCGTGGACAAATGGACTCGGATTTAAAAAAATAATAAAAACCCATTAGCGCAGAAGTGGGAACACCACTACAATAGGAAAAATTTCACAATTAATCTAAAATTTTATTGCTAGATATAAGAGTAAGACAAAATTAATTTGATAGGTACATCCAACTGCAGTAAAAACACAAAAAAATTACCTTTTGACGTAACATTTTGTCATTCCTTGTGCAATAAGAAGAGGTCCATTTAGTGGCCATGGATATTAAATATTACAGGGCATGGATGAACATGCCCTTCACTTGAAACAAGCATTTGGCCTGGTAGCTTCAAATAAAATTGTTGTGTGTGATCTCCAACAGGTGCTCATAGTAAAGGTGGCTAGTGATAAATAATATCGGAGAGGCATCAATCCTTGTCCTATAAATTAATGCATGTTAGGGTCCTGCCCCTTCCCACTCATCCTCTCGCAAACACCTCTTCTAGGGAACTTCAATGTCAATGTAATTTTTGCATCATATTTATATATAGAGATAAAGTATTTTACAATAAAAGATCTCTAATTTGTTCATCCTCTGTTGATTTTACCTTGTGAGGGTGGTGAGGAGGGCAGTTCTTTTCTACATCCTCTGTTGATTTTACCTTGTGAGGGTGGTGAGGAGGCTTGTGCTTTTCTACATCATTTGTGGATGTTACACAAGATAGCAAAATCAAGGTCAAAATCAACAAAAATAAATTCCAGAAATAATGAAATTCCAGGTCTAAGTTAATCACTGGTATTTTACCTGCTTGCATCAAGGTTGCCTGTGGGTTTTGTACGGCTATTATGGGAGATATAAGGAAGAGGGCAAAAATGAAAATGCCCAACATTAGTACGAGCTTCGATTCCATTGATATGACCACAAAGAAAAACATAAAAAATCCACAAGGAAAGAAATGAAGATGAGATGGTGAAGAGAATGAGAGGAGCTTGAAAGTATAAATAGAGATAGATATGAAGTTGCAGGAATTAAAATGTATATAATTATAATTATTTTAACCATAACGATGTAAAATGTATATATA
>APFE031718246.1:103359-176533 GCA_000404065.3 Pinus taeda | reverse complement strand
GTAAATGTGAGGGTACATTGGGGAATGTGAGATGTACTTACATGGAGAGGCATGTCTTCTCCTTAGTAAATGTGAGGGTACATTGGGTAATGTGAGATGTAATTACATGGAGAGGACCATGTCTCCTTAGTAAATGTGAGGGTACATTGGGTAATGTAAAATGAATACATATATTATGAAATAATGGAAGGAGACCATATCCTACCTAATATTCAATTTGAGAAGGTAAGTGGGGAATTTGAATAATGGAAATCATGAATTTTATATTAGACCAATATTTCTCAATATTTCTAGATAATGTAAATATTAACAAAATTTGTAGGATAATATTTAAGTGGGGCATTACATACACCCCTCCTTCAGAAAAATTCATCCCGAAGTTAGAATGAAAAGATGCAAGGAGTTTGAAAGCATAGCAACCAGAGAGAGTTATAGAAATAAATCTGATAAGCCCAAAAATGATATTTCTTCCCATCAAGAGTCTCCAACCGATCTATATCCTCCTATCCACCCTGGCCTACTTCAATTCCCACCCTATCCGTCTTCCGCTGCTTTATCAGTGGCAACGACCATACTAACCACTGATAAAACTGACATGGTGGAAGCGTCGAATACATTGACCTAACTTCCCCAGCAGGCAACTGGCAATCATCATCACACGTCTATGGGAGCGTGTGCACCACTGCCCTCCCACGATTCCAGGTTTCAAAGGATACACGGTGGGAAATGCCTCCACCCCTCCTTCAGAACTAGGGTCAACACCCTAACACGGACCACACTATAGTGCTGGTTGGACTTGTCATCGAATAATCCAGTTAGGTCATCTTGGCACCTTTCATTTATATTTTACTTGCGTCATAAGAGTGCATATCAAGTAGATATCAAATGTAATAGAATGATGTACATCGTACCTTCCTCATTGGTCGTCTCGACCTTCCCCAATGGAATAGTAGATCTTAGTTATCACACGGTTCTTTCCAATCTGTAGTTTAGTTCTCATCCATGCATATATAACCACAAAATAGGTATAGATACATGATCTTAAATATCATGTTTATTAAGCCCAATGTCCACATGTCAATTTTTGTTGTTCATACTGGAAATAAATCTTACATCAGATAATTCATAATTTCACTCAGTTATTGGTTAGATAAATCATATCTATATAAGCCTATACGATGCAACAATAACTCTAACAAGTCATGCACTAGATAAATTGTAACCAAGTATGTCATACACTTGGTCATACATCCATCATTTCCATCATCAATGCCAAATCCATTAATTGATTTTCATTTGTCCAACCAAATGTATATAATGTTTATAAATAACAACATGGAACTGCAAAATAGAACCTTAACATAGGTGGCTATCTACGTTAAAATGGGCATCATAAATGCTCATGTGACATCCTTGTGGAACCCCTCAATAACAATTAGAGTTGATACAGATTCAACTATCCGTCATGGAAAATAACATTTGAACCTGGATATGCTATAAGGTGGTACCAAGCCAAAATAATGGCAAGCAATGGATTAGTGCACTATCAGTTCTACTAGAAGGTGCTAGTATACGTTTTATGCATATGATTTCTTTAAAACCTTAGTGAATATAAAAGTCCCACTCTTCCAATTTGTTGGTTTTTCCATCTTCCAAACCAATTAATTAATCGCGTAAAAGACTCAAAACTTCAGAAACTGTTTCCAGCATGATCTCATATTATATATATTTAATCATTATTTACTAGTACTAAGACAATTTCATGATATATAATGCAGCTCACAATATGACCTGTCAAATGAGAAATAATTAAACAAATGGAATAATTGCCTTATTCAAGTCTTCACCATCCCAACCTTTAATTGTGTTTTCCTTACATCCAACCAATTCAATGTTTATCATATTATTTTTATTCCCATGCAGTTTAGTTAAAGTACATCATTCAATTCCTCAAAACATACATATTTTTTTCTGTGAACATAATCATGGATTTAATATAAAGAGTTATTGCTTTAAGTCTTTTTTTGATCTAGAGTTTTCATTATTAGTAGTATGAATCCTTACTTTTCACCTTGACTGAGAAGGTTAAAAAAATACATGCGAGAAAGGAAAAAAATAAGATAGTTGCAGTGGTTCACAACATAGTGGCAGTACTATTCATTAAAATAAAGAGTGTATATAGAGAGAGGACAAAAAAAAAAAAAAAAAAACACTTATGAGTGAGAAACATATTTGATAACTGCAGTAGTGAATGAGTGAGCAAAAGAGTTGGTGATTGCAGTACTGAATAGTCCAATGATCGGTGAGATGGTGGTCGTAGTAGTCATGTTAATGAGATATGAAATATCCAACCAGGAAAGTAGTGTTTGTATATGGCAAAACCATACCAGCATTCTTTTTTTGCTTTCATCATAGAATGAATGAACACTATACTTACTTGTAGGCTTAGATGTAAGTAGAGATCTCAGAGATAGTCATCACATAGAACAATAAAATCTATATAGATGGTCCTTAGTGAGAATTCCCTCACAAATGGCCTTCTAGGAAAACAACCTTACAAACAGAAAGGATTATAAAAGTAGACACTTGGTCAGAAAAACATTTGTATTTCCAGCCTGCTGATACAAATCCCCTCAAACTCACCCACCCAACTCTAATATCATTTTATTAGTTCATATAGTAGCTAAAATGTACACATTCTAAGCCCACCACACAACCTGATGGCATACATTGCCAGAGAAATACAATGCAATGAGCCTCAAGGAATAAAGGAATTCCTTCAAACTTTTCCATGCAAAGTTATCCTCTCGTCCAACAGCCTGGACTGAATGTATTTCTAACATACAATAAATAGTATAATCTCCTTAATTTTCAACATGCTAACTTCTTTTTAACTTTATTTTAAGCTAGGGAAACTCATGGCTTGGTTATATCTCTGTGCTTTATTAGGCATAGTAAACAAGCAATGGAGTCTCATTGATTTATTTCGAGCTGGGAAGCTCAGGGCTCAACCATAACTCAATGTTTATTAGACACCCACATTTTTACTGTGCTTTGGAGATCTGCACTTGCTGCTTACAATATTTTTGTGTCTACCCACTGCAATACAGTAAACAGACCTCTTCCCATCTCAAATTGCATAAAAGTATGGCTAGCACACTTACCTGCAACTAATGGATTTTGCTAGACTATACTTGACAAAACCATTGATGGAAGAATTTGGATCGCCTTCAAAATTAATTCAGTGTTTCACACCTTTCAGATCTCCCTAAATACTTGCCTAAAAATGGCAGACACAAACTGGTAGCTCATCTGCCAACCCACACATTCACATTTTCTCAGGCAATAACTTTATGTAACTGCTGGGTGGACACAGATCAAATCTACTGTCTACTCTATTCTGGCATTAAATTGTAGAAACCAAAATGGTCTGCACCCAAATATTCAAACCAACTTCCCATACATGAACTCACTTCACTAAAACCTCCAGTCTTGAACAACATCTAGCTTCAAAACGAACCCAAATATTTCACTTGGCTAAGGGAACCGATGACAGCAAATTTTCTCAAAAGAGAATTGAAGGCACAAGATAGAATTCAAACTGTTTAGGCTGAAAATAGCCTCCTTATCTTGATTTCATATTTTCATAAACATAGAACTCAAAAGGATCCATGCACATCCGCTGCTAATCATAGAAGTAGGGGTTCGAAAAAAAACAGTAGACAATGCATACATAACAGACCGAATACCTCATATTTTCCTGTACAGGTATTTCTACAGATTTATCAATTGTTTGGATCCAAGTTTTTTCCATGTAGTTTCAGCGTCCATCAGAAGATGTGAATGAATCAACAAACCCAGTTGGACGTGTTGGAAAACTTCCTTGGCTATCATCCAATCCACTTGCACTTTTGTCCTCGAATGCTTGCCATTTCTTCAGAGCCTGAGGGAGATTCATCTCAAAATCGATTCCCCCAAAATCATCATTATCTAAATCTTTGGGCTTCCATTTATCAACCAAAGGTGCCAAAACATTGACAGCATGACCCTTATCAAGCCGTTGAAATGGTTCTCGTGCAGTGCAATGACCTGCTAGTTCAGCAACAATGCAAATACTTTCAAAAGTTTCATTTGTAACTTCCAAAATTCCATCTATAGCCCTCATTAAAGATTCTTTGTCCGAATTCATTCGGCGAAACCATGATACCAAATGCATCCTTTCCTTAGGTTCATTCTCATCGAGTGCCCTCCTTCCAGTAATAAGCTCCATCAACACAACACCAAATCTATATACATCTGCTTTCGTGGTGATTCGCCCAGTAACTCTCTTTTGATGGCTGGCTATCTTCCATCCAAATCATCGCTCACATGAGTTTGAAGCTCCCCAGTCCAAACAAGGATCCATTGCCTTCTCTACAGTATCTGTCCTTTCGCATTGTATTATTTCAAACAAAAAGACTGTGGCAACAGCCCTACCCTCCAGAAAGATAAAGACCTCCATAGAGAATCAAGGGGAATACAAACAAAGGATTAATGCTCCTCAACAATAGTAAAAAGTCCACAGTGAATGATGAGGATGACTTATGGGATCGTGAAGTGAGTGTATGAATTTATGTATCCGCGTGGGAAGTGGCTGATAGCCATGATAAAAGGGTAAAGGGTATTTACACAGCCCTTGGCAGTTAACCAATTATGAATATATTAAGGTTAAAGTGATATTTTCACACATTTCTTTGTATATATAATGAATCAATACAGGCTGAGGAAGTTTGCGTATCTAGTGAAGTGATTGCAAGAAGAAAAAAAACAATGAGTGTCATACATATGTTACTGTGTAAATGATGAAATAGCGGAGAAATGCTCTCTTAGTGCTTCCTGATGTATACCAATTAATGAGCATTCAAGTGTTATTTCAAATATGAATCAAATTTGAAACAATGTCAAAATTTTCCAAATTTTCAAGAGAGCAGTGCTGTAAATGAAATTAAAGTTTAGATTCCAGCATACAATGGTCAAACTAGTGCCAAATAAACACATTAATTATGTTTAGTTATGACAGAAGACACCAGCCCCCAAGCACAAGACTATGTATGTAAAACAATGCATCCGCAATAACAATAAAATAGAAGATATATACTAGTTCCAGAACAAGAAAGTTGACATAACAATGATGCAATACACCCCAAAGTTTGATCATTCAGGACGTTAACATGAACTCAGTAACTCTGCAGTAAAAGCCAGTACTTGAACCCCTAGCAACAGAGGATAGAACCAGTGTGATGCTAATATTATTGAGTAGATGTTTGGGTTGTTATCAACACTAATTTAGTTTTGGATATACCTGAGATATCTGTCATGCAAAAATTATCAAAAGGAAATGTTTTGACATAGCAGAGTGTGATCTGATTGCAGATTAGCAAACCTTGTTTGTAAATTCGCAAGGGCTGAGAGATAGACTTGTTCATGCGTTAATGTGAGTTTTTAGAAGATGTATCAAGCTATAAAATGCCAAACCCATCATGAATAGTAATACTTACAGATTAGAAAAATGTGATCTCAAACTCCAGACATCGAACTTCAAGAACACAGATCATTCCAATTATATTAATCAAATTGTACGTCTTGTTTTGGCATGACTTTGCCCTTGGAGATGTTTTCCGCTGCTAGATTTATCAGAATGATTGCAAGAAGGCAATGAAAACAGACTGAAAATTAAACTGTTTATGCAGTTAATTGTTCCATCATTAAAGTGACTTGGAAGGCGTGAATCTCATGGATTTGAATGTTATGATGGGCAATAAATGATTATTATTCCATTAGTGTGCTTTATTTCTCATAAACATATTCAGATATGAGAAGAATTAGGTTTGTAGCCCTGAACGTCAAGCAATTAGGGAAGAATTTATTCAACTTGCCAAGCAAGTCGTTCACCTTGATTTAGGGTCGACACCTCTGTAATGTGTAGATCAAGAAAAGGGTGCAACACTTACCCTAAATCCTTAGTATAAGCAACCCGATTAGAAAGATGAAACTTTAAATAGTTGGATAGATCTTTAGACGTGACAATTAATGATAACATAGGTTAATCCTTAATCCTGGAAATGATAAAGATAAACCATGAAACTATTGTTCAGCATGTGAGATCCAAGCATTCTAAAGATATGAGAAATGAAACACCCCTGGACAAAATTTAACAAGAAACCCTAGGCTATAAAAACAACAGAAAGTAAAGGTGAAGATTTTTTTTTTTTTTTTTTGGGCTTTTTGGTTGAAGATGTTTGATGGACCAATCCCTTAAGGGACTATGGAGTCACTATGAAAAATCCAAGTGTAGTTAAGGGTTTATGATGAGAAACTGTTAATTCCACCTAGAGGACTGCCTCTCAAGTGTTATATAAGGCTATATTAAGATAAGCTAAATTTGAAGTGTCTCATGCAGTTCCTAAGAATGCTATAATTTGTTATTCGGTATGCAATAAGACAACAATATCGGCTGTGAGGAAAATAAAACACTTATAAGTGCATTAAGAAGATAAGAGGCATATCCTGAAGCCTTTGAAAGAGGAGGGACATTCTGATATAGTGAAGGTGGGATTACCCACTATTTGAGGTCAATAGTCATGGAAATATCCTTCAATGAGCGTAGTGGCTGTGCGGTTAAGGAACATTAACCTTATCTATAGGGAAAGTAACTATAACAATCCACCTGTTGCTTGTTTCAATGGTACCAGTCTAAAAATTATACAATGTTGATTTTTCAATGAAGAGTTTAGCAAGTTCAACACCCTTCAATTTGTTCCGACATTGGTGGATGGAGATATAATTGTTTCGGATTCACTTGCCATATTGTTGGTTTGTCACAACAATTTAACTTCAGGATTTCAGTAACAGGGCTAATTATCTGGTTGCTTGAGCTGAGAATGAGTTTCATTACTCTTCCTTTATTTTTTTTGACATTAGTGCACACATGTATACAGATAGAGAGATGCTAACAAAATACTCATGAACATAGCTTTTGTTTGAATAGTAGTTGGAGGACAAATTTCCTGAACACCAACTTCTCCCAGATGATCATCATTTCAAAGAAATTAGCTTAAAAGCAAGCTTTTGGTGTTCCTCATGTTGCTTTGAACCCTATTTTCTCGGCACTCTGACTGTGATAGTATATAAGCACTTGAGATTAGCTCAATATCTTTGATCTCATCTCATTAATACAAGTTATTTTTAGATTTATTCCATCACCTATTCATATACAAGTTCATTTGAAGAGTAGAAAGTTATTCCCCTTTGTTTGCTTTGTATTTATCCCAACATTAATATATACTTTTGGTGATGTTGCTTTGAATTAACATCATCAGGAACTTCTAACATGAAATTTGGACAGTGGTTCAAATCCTAGTAATCTGGGTAAGCTTCAAGATTTGGTTATATTGGATCTAAGAAAAAACAAGCTGATGGAGAGTTTATTGGAAAACTTAGGAGAATTTAGAAGCTCCCAAAATTTGGTGTGAGCTTGAATACTTGAGTAATGTGAATTAATTGAGCCTGGTCAAGGTGCATAGAGAGGAAGGTCTTGTCTCAATAGAAAATTCAATGATTTGGCTAAGTTGCTTACAGTGTAAGACTAAGCAGAATGGCAGCACAAATGGAAGTTGTAAGTTATCATAGTCTCTCCATCCAAAGTTCAATTCTTTCTTTAGGAAAGTGTAACCCAAAGACTTTGAAACAATGTAAATTCCTATTAAAAACCTAGAAAATTATCATTGTGTGTGCAAAAGAAGAGTTTGATCAAGATAACAACGATATAGCATTCTTTCCTACCCCATTGCCTATTCATGGACAATAAATATACATATCAGGATAAATAATTCAATAGGAATGACAGATTGCTAGCTCAAAACCAAACAACCATAAAGGTCAAGTAGCGGATGACACAATATCATTTAAGAATATAGAATCAACTTTGGAAATAATTACATTAGCAAACTCTAATGCTAAAGATTTGCGGAACATTGAAGAACCATTGACAAATTCAGATGTTTGAGGAAGGACATCGAGAACTTCTGGAAATGTTTTGACAGAATGGAAGCTTTCAAATTGATCTTGGCAGAATGCAATTAAATGTTTATGAATCAATTTTTCCTAAGCGAAGCCTTTTAGATGGCCCTAATTGCTTGGTAGTTCTAAACGTTTGTGGCTAATTTTCAAAGCTAAGAGTGTTTTGATTGTTGAGTAGGGCATAAATTTTTTTTCAGGGAGCTTGTTTAACTCTTGGAAATGAATCAATTGCAGTGTCTGTGAGTTCTGGAGTTTGCAAAGATCCCTAAAAACTTTAAAGCATGGAATGCAAATTTTCTGGTGAATTATGTCTGTTTGAGACTCCATATATACCTTAATATGATTGGAATTTTAGTATGATAATCCAACCATTTAGGATTATGAATAAACTGTACGTGGAATAAATTTAAATATTTCAAGGAAACTGAGGAGAAATAACAAGATGATAAATTTGAAGCCTATTGGTCTTTAGTATTTTCAAAGCTTGAAGGTTGTTAGATTTGTGGCTCAAGTATCTCAACTACATGCGTACCTAAGGCACTATTATGGATGAAATTAAGTTGATACCAATACAACTAGAAATTGGTACAGAAAAGCAAACCATGAAATATTAATTGAACCAACAAGGTCAAGGATGGCTTACACAAAAGAAAAGGTTCACTCTTGGAATTATTCATTTGTAAACACTGTTAGCTGTTCACTTACCAAGCTTGTAAAAATGTAAAGTAAATGTGAGTACAAAGGTCTTATGTTCAAATCCCCTATTTTCTTTTTTCTGTGAACACCTGCTGGGGTGGCCCTGTTCACCCAGCAGTTATAATGGTAGTTGTTATAGTGGTAGTAGTAGGGTAGGAATTGACCCCATATCACACAAGTATGAGACCAGCCCAGTTGCCGATTCATCTAATATTGCTGGCCAAGAATGGAAGTCAAATTGGAATTTCCATTTTTTTATTATTTGACAATGTTATGATCGTCACTACCCACAAAAGAAATATAGCAAGACACAAGTAAAGATATTAGCGTGTCCCTGGTGATATGATAACCATAGCAAGATAGGAAATAGTTTGAAACAACTTATATTTCTTTCCAGATGTAAATATTGGATATACAGCTATACTATATAGACATACCGACAATTAAGCTAGTATTATGGTTTTTTGAAAAGTCAATTTATTCAGAGTGGCATGTTTCAAAATGCTGCAATGACTGGAGTCAACTAGGATGCTAAGAAGATTTGGGGAATCATGAGCTTAAAAGCAAGGGCCCATTCTTGAAGCCTACAGCTGGATGCATCCCTGGTTTCTTGTAACTGTAGCATGAAAACTTCCATCTTTCTTATTTTCTGTTAAAGGGTTTCTTGAAGTAGTTATTTAACTTAGCATTTCATTTTAAAATTTGTTTCTTGCAATGAGGTTTGCTAGATTTCTTCTTAGCAACTCGTTTCCTATCAATGGTTACTTCAGTTTGTTTATATTTGCAAACAAGTAATTTCCTGCAAAACTCAGAAAATCAAGAAAGCTGAAACTTCTTGTTGCCTGCCCTGGACAGACTCTATCCAAGAACAGGTTAAGAAGTTAGTTGTTGAGTTTTTCTTTTTTTAAATTTGTTTCTTGATTCTTGTAAGATTGTACCAGTCAAAGGAGCATGTTGTATGTGTGCTTTGAGGTGTTCTATTTTGCATGCGTTAATTTATCCCTTAGCCATTATAGTAGTGACATTAGAAAACCATTAATTTCACTCTCATAAATTGATCAGCAATTCCAGATCGGTGAATCACTCCGACTGCATATATAGTGTAGGTGTTTTTAAGGTGTCACACTCCCTCATTGGTAAATTAAAGTGAGTTCTAGCATATATTGGGCTCTTCAATCCTAAGCATGACCGGAATTCATCATAAAGATCAGAGAGAAGACATGGTTATCATGGCCTAACTTTGTAATCAATTTGTACTATGTTTCCTCTGGTATTAGGATTAACTGGAATGGATTTTACATTATTGGCATCCAATCTTATCCCCAATTTATAGTGCGTATGTGACTACAATCCTGCAGGCTGATGGCACCCTTGAAGCAAAAGAAGTTTTCCCTGAAGGATTACAGCAAGGTGAAAACCGACTCCAGCTACTAACTTAACTGCTATAAGTGAATGAATATGTAACGTTGTTTTTGCCAACATGCTCTATTTAGCTATTTTGTCAAAAAGAAACCCTTTTGGGAGATTTCAAGAACCACCAGTGAGTTTGATGTAGTATTTCAATATATAGATTTTAAGAGGAAATCCAAGAGTTCCTATTTTCTTATGCCTATGCACCTGTGGCTGCGCAATTTCTTTAGATAATGTATTTAGGTAACCAGTTAACAGAATCTCAATGGCATCAATCAGTTTTGCTTGTCAAGTGAATGAAGAGGAAAATTATAGGTAAGTTCGCAGAATCCATGCAGATACATGGATATTATGATTTCACAAGTGTAAAAGTGGAGACTTGGACACAATATACAGAACAGAGGGGTATCATAGACCCATGTGCGTGTATTCTGATTTCACTGTTCTAAAAGAGGAGACGAAAAAGATATACATAAGAGGAATGTTATGATATTCTCCCCCCCATTGACACAAGGAGATATGTGTAGTAGTGAAATAGGGACCTGAAAAATCAATTTAAAATTGAACAACAAATCAGATTGTCTCTCTACGGGGAAAATCTATCCAGCCAGCCCAGAAAAACGAGTAGCAAATGCAGCCACAGCCAAAGGGGAGGTTGGACTTAAATTGAGGAATAAGCAGGAGTAAAGGGATTTGAATCGACATTATCATAGTAGCAGTTTGAATAGGATCCTGTGATTTCTCACAACATATTAATATTTATCTAATGACAAATATTCGAGATCGAAGTCGAAAACTCTAATGCGTTCAATTTTACACTTAAACACGTACGATCTCTATTTCTTTGATCAAACTTGTAGGTATATATGTATGTATATAGCCTCAGAAATGTGATACTTTGCCACAAGTTCTCGTCTTTTATGGCATCATACAAGACTGCAAAATATACCTTAAATAAGGTGACTGTAATTTGATGACCGCTCTTGAGTGACTGTAATTTGATTTTAACAGAAGCGCTACTCTATACCATAAAATCGATCATCCACTGATGTATTTGGATCTCTTAAATGCTTGAAAATTTTCTTAAATGATGAGACCCTTCGTTAACTTTGTCAATGCCCTGGAGTTTGGTCACACATAAATGTGCACAAAATTCTGAGCTTCGGATTGAGGTAGCTCAAAGGATTTGTTTCTCTTCAAGGGTAAACAACGACCTCATCTATTGTGTCTAGAACTGCGCTCTCCTTACCATGATATTTGGTCATCTTTGGGCTCTAGAACTGGCCCCTCGGTTTTCTAAAACAGGTTTTTATATGATCTTTATCTTGATCCACAAAACTGCAGCCTAATCACTGTTTGCAAAAGTCGGTCTAGATTTTTATTTTTTTATTTTTATAATATTATTTATTCTGTCAGGTATTTTACAGGCACATTTAGGTTGAAGCAAAACACTAGATCTGTCATATCCCTAGGCACTAAGCCATTGGACTCCTGTTGAAACATTTTGACATTCAAATTTTTCTGGATTTTCAACTATTTAGTAAGAATTTGATTATGGAATAGCTATTTAGTGGGCTTTGGGTCTAGATTTTGAACCAAAGCTCTAATACCATGTGTAAGAACCTGATTCCTATTATTAGAGCCTCAATCTATTATACACTAACAGATCTATTTTCCTGTTGATTTGCAAGTAATAAAATGAGCTTGCTGACCTTCTCACAAAGCTTTAAACATTTAACATCTTATCATATTATCATAAGCAACATAAATTAAGGTGAGAATTCCATTGATATAAACTTAACAAGAGTAGTCCATGGAAAAATACCTGTTCCAGCGGTTGATGATGATATCTTTGTCTTATAGCTCCAGTTGAACGCTCCTTCTCACCGACCCAACCGGATTTACCTCCCAGCCAACTAGGAAACAAATTCCTAGCCCAGGAAACCTCCACAGGTTCCCTAGCCCTCCATGCCCAAGTCCAACCAGATATAGTGTGTCCTCAAGAAGAATGTGCAAAACCAGATAACAATACTTTTCCTCCTCTCAAACCCAAGAAACCTCCATAGGTTTCCAAGGTCTCCCAAAATCATAACAAGTCCAAACAATCACAACCAACCCCCACAATCATAAGTAAGACCCCAACCTCCCCTTCCTTCCTTCCCCCTTCCCTTTTTATACCCTCCTTCCCTTCTCCATCTCAACCACCTCTCATTAATGTCATTAACTTCTCATCCATCCTTATAGTTGACTTCTCTTCTCCCAAGTAAGCTAGGAGTACATTTGGAAATGTGATATGAATATAAAATTGAGAATTTAATGGGAAAGGATCATGTTTTCTCCCAAGTAAATCTGAAAAGTACATTTGGGAATGTGAGGTGTAATTACATGGAGATGACCATATCTTCTCCTTAGTAAATGTGAGGGTACATTGGGATTGTTGAAATGAATATATATATATATATATATATATATTTGTAATAAGATGGAGAGGACTATGTCTTCTCCCAAGTAAATGTGAGGGTAACATTGGGGAATGTGAGATGTAATTACATGGAGAGGACCCATGTCTTCTCCTTAGTAAATGTGAGGGTACATTGGGGTAATGTGAAATGAATACATATATTATGAAATAATGGAAGGAGACCATATCCTACCTAATATTCCATTTGAGAAGGTAAGTGGGGAATTTGAATAATGGAAATCATGAATTTTATATTAGACCAATATTTCTCAATATTTCTAGATAATGTAAATATTAACAAAATTTGTAGGATAAGATTTAAGTGGGGCATTACACGAAGTGTGCTATGGCCTAAGCCTGCCGATCCATGTACTCTAACAGAGCCTGAGAGTTGGTTGCTAGGTGCTGGTAGGCGGATATCAATGTTGTGGGGTCCCCTGGCTCTGCTCTAATCAGTAGTGGTTCCTGTAGTTCTCGGTCCATGACATTTCTTACCTCTACCGCTCTCTTTTCTTCGTGGTTTAGCCATGAGGTCATTGCCATCAGGTGCATGTCCCCTATTGCTGTGTTGGGGTCCCACGAGGTTATGTTTGGAAGGGCCAAATTATGAAGGTAGAACTCTGATAGCTTGGCCTTGTCTTCCGATGAACTGTTGTTACATAAATCCATGAACTGTTGGGGGTTTTGGATTTGGGAGATACCCCTCTGTGCCAACGTGTTGATTTGGAATTGCAGCCACTGATCCTTGAGGTATAGGCCATAGGATTTGCCCGGCTGCCTACATTGCAGAGCTTCCATTGCCCAACTGGCCATGCAGGCTAGTTGTGCCTCCTTTTCTTGTATATGCTATTTTAGAGATTGTATCTCTAGGTCTGCTTGCAATTCCCTTTCCTGTAGTTGCTAGTTTAGTTCCTCAAGATCAGCTTGCATTCCTTCCTTTCCCCGAGGCTCTTCTGTGGTGTCCTTGGCTGTTGTGTTCTCTTCTTTCCTCTGTCCTTATAGCTGTAGCTGCTGTTTAAGCAGCTCATTCTCTTCTCTTAGCTTGGCCTATTGGGAGCTCTCCACATGCCGTACCCTTGCCAACTCTCTTTGGGTCTCCTTGAGCTTTTCCTCTAGAGGGCCTACATCTACCACCCCCTTGGATTTAGCGATCTTCATCCAAGTGTGGGTCCATAATCTTTCTTCCTCTAGTGCTAGAAAATTGGCACTGTGAATTTTTGAGGAATGATTTTGCTAGCCTCTAAGAAATTATAATAAGAGCCCAGGCTAGGTTAGGGGCTTGGTTCCATAATGATATCAGCCTTCTCTTCCTCATGTGATGACTTGGCTACTCTTTCCTCCATCTATTCAGTCTCTTTTAGCCTAGCTAAAGTTTCCTGTAGAGCAGCCTCGACATCCTGTAGAGAGGCCTCCGAGTTCAATTTCTCCATCCTTTCCTTCCATGTGGATGTCTTCAGGCTTCCCCGCTCATAAGTGATGGATGCCTTGGAGGGGGACCTCTCCTTTGGTGTGGTAGGGGTATCTACAATTGTGATTGGCTCTTTTGATGGAGGCTGGGGTCTGCCAGTCTTAATCCTCACACTCCTCCTTGCCTTAAAATACAGGGGAGGCTCCCTCTTTCGCTTTTCCTTCTGCTTGGGAGATGTTTTTAGGGTGGCCAGCACAACTGTTGCCTCTCTAGCTAGAATCTCGGCCGATTTCTCCTTCTGCCGCCCTTTCTTCAGACTTCCTATAGAAAGTCCTGTACTGGTTGGTTTCTGGCTTCCTGTAGAAGCAATTTTTGGACTTCCTGTAGAAATGGCCTTCTGGCTTCCTGTAGAACCAGTTGGCACTGTTTTAGCCTGCTTGGCTGAGGGTGCTTTTTCCTTTAGCTTGGCTGTGGCTGCCTTAGGTGTACCTTCACTTGCTTGGACTTTCTCAGTCCTTTTTTCCCTGCTCTGCAGTCTTTTCTCCCTGGGTATTTGTGTTACATTACCACCCACTGTTTTGGCCTCAGCAGCTTGGCCTTTTTCTCGTGTCTCTTTTTGTTCTTTCTTTGGTGGTTTTCCTGGGGTTTCTTTATCTTTAGCTTTCTTTTCTACCTCAGTGTGCTCCTTCTCCTCGTTACTGGAGGAAGTGAGCTCCTCGGCCAAAATTCGGATGTCATCATCCTTAGACATATTTCGAAAAATTTCCTAGGAGAGAGGGACAGTGTAAGTATGGAGTACATCTTCCACGAGGAGCTTGATAAGCCCATGATGGGCCAGCTAGTCTGGTGTCCCCTCCCTCAGCTTTGTGGCACATTCAATCAAGGATTGCAGGAGGAAGTAGGGAATGCTCAATTTTTGTTTTGAGGGCAGATCCATTTGGTGCCTGAGTCCTGTAGGCAAATGGAAATGATAACCATATACGATGTTGAACCGCCCTTCACAGGTAATATACTTCATAATTTGGAGGCTGACTTTGCTCCAAAATGGTTGTAAGCTGGTTCTTCAGACCCCATTCTTGTCCTCTGAAAATTGTTCCTCTGGCAAGAAGAACTCCTTTTTAGCCTTTTGACCCAATTTCCTCTCCTCTTTATCCCAGGGTACCCCCATCGGTAGATCAGTGACTCTGCTAATGAGCTGTGGGGTGAGTCTTAGGGTCAATCCTCTAAAGTTGACAGTGGCTAGTGTCTTTTATTTCGACTTCAGGGACCTTAGGAATTCCTCTGTGATTTCATCATCGTGACCTTGAAGTTTGTCACAGAATGTCATCCAGTGTGCACGGGAAAATAAGTCTACTACCTCAGGGGTTTCTCGTAGTTTCTTGGAGTCTGAGGGTTCCTTTCTAATAAACCCTCCTGGCATGGTGAAAAAGACTATGTTTTTGCTTGCGCTTTGAGCAGAAAGGGAATTCTAGGTGTGTTTCCTTCTCAGAGCATTAAAAACAGTATCTACAGGCCTCTTCGTATCAATTCCTCTGTTTTGAAACTTGACTGCTTGTGTACAGAAGGACGAATCGAGATTTCTCTAAACAGAGTGCAGATCTGCGTTTCCAACATACACACAATCATATAAAATTCACAATTTTTCCACCGATTAGCCTTGACAGTGTCTCACTTCTCTATAGGAGGAATTTAACTCAGGACTCGTGGAGAAAATCTTGGACGCAAACCACGAAGAAAATTTCATGCAACGATAAGTAAACTGCTTTTGGATTCATAGACAAACTTTCTTTTAAATTTTTTCTCTACCCCAGCACGTCGAATTCACCACATTTTGAACTATTTTGCATGGGAATGGTATGTTCGGACCTACCTCTCTGAGAATTGCCACCCTCGACGTGAACAGTCCAAGCTTCTTCGTAATGCCGGGCTTCCTGTAGCGCACCTTCCTATAGAAAGCTTCCCCGGCTTCTGGAGGACGTTACGGTGGTTCTGGACGAGTTTGAGCTACGAAAGGACGTTGGAATAGATTGAGAAGCTCGGGCTAACAACTTGCAGAGGAAGAGGACGCATACTCGGCTGCAAAAATGGTTGCAAGTGCGAATGACAGTAGTTTACTGTGAGTTATTCGACCAGCCAATTTGAATTGCTGCGGAATTCATGGCGTGGGGGTGAGCTATCCAGGCCGACCTGTTGGCCAACGTCACAACCATCATTCCTCGGCGTGTCTCTGATTGCCGAATCCTTCCCTCTGCATTCACCGCTGCCATTTCTGTCACATTTCCAATTCTACCTGACTGGACACTTCCCACGTGTCAACTGCCCATCTTTTTGGCATAACCATGCCCATTTGGATCTTATGAGGCCATATGACTGCCTGTGGGTGGCCAGTTGAATGGCCACCAAACTTGTTCAATCTGCCCATTCTCACAGTCATGCAAATTTTAGAGCATAGTTCATGCAATTCGACGAATAAGGTTAGGCACTTACCTGTGCAGCCGTGGACGTGTTTTGCAGGCTTCGGGATGAGGAATGCTGGATTTGCTTGTTGCTGCTTCATGCATGGGTGCTGGAGATCCTCTTCCATTGGCTGATGCTAGATACAAGACCTTGAGACCCGACTCTCTAGTGGTGAATGCTGCATGCACCGGCTTCGTTTGATGTGAGCTGCTGGTGTCTCCATGGTATGTACTCCAGCCGGGTCAGCTGCTACAGGATTCCTGTAGGACATCCTGTAGCTGTTTCTCCTCTCGGGGTGCATGCTGAAACAAACAAAGTTGCGTTCATGGATGAAGGGTCCTGAGGGTGCCTTGACAGGTAAAGTGTGCGAGCCTCTGCATGCTTTATTTTTCACTTGGAAAAACAAATTTTTATCTGAGAAAATAGGGTTCTGGTATAACTGTACAGGTATATTCAACTAGATGGTGGCAATGGTGGTGAAAGGAGATGAAACAAGTGGAGGATGGAAGAAAAGAGTGGTTTCATGCCTCCTCAATAGACTTCAAGCTTCAAATCCCTCTCCATAATCGATTCTGGCCTGCCCAAAGGCTCTATAGGATGTTTCCTGTAAAAATGCAGAACTTCCTATAGAAGGTTGAACCACGACCAGATTGTGTCCGAACCTTGAAAAAATGAGTGTTCATGGAGGGAGTGTATGTGAGGATGCCTGGTAACTTGGTAGGGACCCCTGTCCTTGTGTTGGGAGGCCTCCTTTATGCATTGTGTTCCTGCAACCTGCAACCATTTCCAGGGATTAAACTTGTTTTTTTCTCTGTTTCTTCCTTCTTTTTCTTTTTCTTTTTCTCTTTTTCTTTTCTCTCTCTTTTTTTTTTAAAGAGACAGCAGGGGCGGCTCAATGAGGTTTTCACCCCTACTATCTGCCTTGGGTGCCTCAGAGAGGTTTTCTCCCAAGGGTCTTTTTATGCAAATTCTTTATTTTCAGAGAGACAGCAGGGACGCCTCAATGAGGTTTTCACCCCTACCATCTGCCTTGGGTGCCTTAGAGAGGTTTTCACCCAAGGATATTTTTTTATTGTATCTTTTTTTTTTTGATATGATGATGCTTAGGGTGTGGCCAAAACAGAGGCAGAACCCTTCTCTATTACCAGCACTGATTTTTCCACAGTTTCGATGAACTCTTGCCTCGAAAGAGGTTTCCTGTAGATCTTTAGTCGATGCCCATTGATGAGCATGGGGATGGCTTATTCATCAATGGTCCAGATAAGGACGGAACCATTGTCATTGCACTTCTCCACTGCATATGGTCCTAGCCATCTTGTCCTCAGCTTCCCTTTGAAATCCTTATGTCTGGAATCATACAGCAGCACCCAATCTCCCGGTTAGAATTGTTTGTCATTAAGGTGCCAATCATGCCATATCTTCCTCTGAAGTTGAACTACTTCTGAGTGGAGGAGGTCCTGCATTCGGTGTTCATCTAACCCATTCAACTGCAATAACCTTTCTCGTTGAGCATGGTTGAGATCTAGGTCTAGCTGAGCTGCCATCCTCAATGTGTTGTACTCGAACTCGATTGACAACAAATCTCTCTTCCCATAGACCAGCTCATAAGGTGTGAAACTGGTTGTGGTCTTCCAAGTGGTGTTGTAGGCCCAAGTGGCCTCAACCAGGCAATCTGCCCAATCCTTTCTACTGTTGCTCACCACCTTAGTCAAAATCCCTTCTAATGCTCTATTAGTGACTTCCACCTGCCCATTTGCTTGAGGATGATATGGGGTGGAAGTCCTATGCTTGATCTTGTGATGAGTGAGCAAGTCTTCAATTAAGTTGGAGGTGAATTGGCTTCCTTGATTGGTGATTAACTCTCTTGGGTAGCCAAATTTGTAGAAGATGTTCTCTCTTAAAAAATCAGCTACCTTTTCTTTTGTCGCTGCTTTGATTGCCTTGGTTTCTACCCACTTTTCCAGATAGTCTGTGCACACAATGATGTAAGACCTTTGCCTCGAAGGAGGGTTGATAGGACCCACAAAATCGATACCCCACTTCTCAAATGGCTTAAGGGTCACTTGAGGTTGGAGAGGAATTTCGTCCCTTGGAGTCGGTTTCCCCATCCTCTGGCATCGGTCACACTGGTTGATATATCTTCTGACATCTTGATGAAGAGTGGGCCAATAGTAGCCTGCTTGTAGAATTTTTAAGGCAGTCCTCTTGGCTACAAAATGTCCTCCACAGGGACCATCGTGACAGGTTAGGAGGATGCCAAAGACTTCCTCCTCCCTAACACAATGCCTTAATATCTGATCGGGGCCAAGTTTGAAAAGGTTGCCCCTGATCCAAGTGAATGAGGCACTCTTCCTCACGATTATGCTCTTCTCCTTTGAGGATAGATGTGGAGGGAACTGTGCTGAGACCAAGTAGTTTTCTATATCATCAAACCATGGAGAGAGTATTGAGATAGAAAACAGATGTTCATCTGACATCTGGTCATCCACTGTTCCTTCTTCACTTGCAGGCAAATCCAATCTAGACAAGAAGTCAGCAACAACATTTTCTTTACCTAGTTTGTCAACGATAGTCAAATCAAATTGCTGCAACAAAAGTAACCATCTAATGATACGAGCATTCACATCAGGCTTATTCATTAAATATCTAATTGCAGCATGATCAGTATGTACAAATGTTTGATAGCCAGTGATGTAGTGTCGAAACTTGTTCAGGGAGAAAACCATGGCCAGGAACTCCTTCTCAGTTACAGTATAGTTCATTTCTGCCTTAGATAAGTTTTTTCTGACAAAGTATATGGCATATGGAATTTTTTCCTCAACTTGTCCTAAGGCTGCCCCTATGGATTTGTTCGAGGCATCAGTGTGGATGTGGAAGGGTAGGGCCCAGTTTGGGCCTCTCAAAATTGGGGCAGACACTAACTTATCCTTCAACTCATTCAGAGCCCTCTGACAGTCGTCAGTCCATTTAAACTAAACATATTTTCATAAGAGGCCAAAGAATGGCAAGGATAGCTTACTGAAGTCTTTAATGAATCTTCTATAATATCCCGCTAAGCCTAAGAAACTCTGAACATCTCTTACCTTCTGAGGAGGTGGAACCTTTTTGATGATAGCGATTTTATTAGGATCCACCTGTAATCCTTGGCGAGAAATGGTATGACCTAACATGGTCCCTTCAGTCATCAGGAATTCACATTTTTCGGGGCTGAGGGAAAGGTTCATCTCAATGCACTTGCTTAAAATGTTTCCCAGGTTGGACAAGGCTTCTTGGAAGCTAGACCCGCAAGGAGTAAAGTCATCCATATAGATTTCCACCGAATCATGAACCAACTCGGCAAAGATGCTCAATACAACTATCTGGAAAGTGGCAAGGGCATTGCATAGCCCAAAGGGAAGGACTCGGTAGGCAAAGGTACCCCATGGACAAGTGAAGGTGGTCTTATCTTGTTCCTCTGGGCTGATTTGGATCTGATTATGCCCACTGAACCCATCTAGGAAAGAGAAAAACTTCTTTCCTGCCAGTCCATCCAACACTTGATCTATGAAAGGTAAAGGGAAGTGGTATTTCTTGGTGGCTTTGTTAAGTTCTCTGTAGTCCACACAGATTCTCCACTTCCCATTTTTCTTAGGTACCAACACCAGAGGGGAAACCCATTCTCTGTCCAAGATGGGGTAGATGAATCCTGCATCCAACAATTTTTGCACTTCTTTTTTAACAATGTCCTTAAGGGTTGGATTCATTCTCCTCTGAGGTTGTCTGACTGGTTTACAGTCCTCTTTAATGTAAATATGATGGGTACAGACCAAGGGATGGATTCCTTTCATTTCCTTGTAGTTCCAGGCAAAAGCCTTCAAATGGCGGGTCAAGAGGCTACATAGCTCCTTTTCCTGGGAGGGAGAGAGAGAGGAGCTGATCTTTAAAGTTCTTTCAGCGCCAAACTCCACATTCTTAACTCTGGGAGTGGTCGAATCAATCACACATAGGTCCACTAAGCACTGGCTTGGGTATCTTCCACCAACTATTCCAAGGATAGTGCACTGGGGGAAGGATTTTGGATTAAGTTCTTAATCAAATCATCCTCAGTTTGAGGACCTCCCCTGGTGGCCTCCACTGTGCATAATGGTGCAGAGTAGACCTCATCCTCATCTCCTTCTTCCAACCAGAGGGGTAAGTCATGTCCTAGCAGAGGTTGGGCAGGAGGGTATAGGACCAGTTGCTTGGACATAGGCCCATTTTTGATGGTCATGCTTCCTGCTCGACAGCTGATGTAAGCATCCATAGTAGCTAGCCAAGGCCTTCCCAAAATGAGGGGATATCCAGTGAGTTTTGCCTTTGGCTGAAGGACCAAGAAGTCTGCAGGGTACTCCCAAGAGTCAGCAGAGACCAAGACATCTTCCACAATCCGTTTGGGAGTCTTGGTGGAGCGGTCTGCCAACTGCAGTACTGTCGAGGTCTTCCTTAAGGAACTCTGAAGGTTGATTTTAAGCATGGTGTTCCTGGTCATCACATTAATGGCAGCCCCTAAATCAATCAAGCTGTGGGGGACGATGGTGCCATTGATGTGAACATCAACTACAGGACTCCCAGGGTCCAAATACTTTGGGCTGATTACTTGCCCCAATATAAGATCGGACAGTTGTCCTATGACATTGATAGTTGAGGCATCTCTTTTTCGCTTGCTTGGGTGCTTGAAACACTTCTCCTTAATCAATTTTTTGTATATTGGTACATCTTTTATGGCCTGGAGAAGTGGTATTTTCAGACACAACTGCTTGAGTTCTCCCAGAAGTTCAGTCTCTTCTGGGTTGGGTTGTGTGGTTACTGTGAGTCGCTCAGGAAAGGGTGGAATGGCTTGGGGTTCACTTTCTTTTTTCTCTTCCTCCTCCTCTAGGGGAGGAGGTTGGCACTCTGGAAGGACCTTCCCAGATCGCAGGTTGATCTCCTGGATCTCCACAGCATAGGTAGGGCATGTTGTCTCCCTAGTATATACCTGTTGGGCCTGTCTATTGTTGGGGTTTGGGTTCGGTTGAGCAGGCATCTCGGGTTGGCTTGGTGGAGCAGGAGCTAATGGTTGTGGTTGAGCCGGCAGTGGAGGTAAAATGGTGGGAGGAGGGTTGTATTGAGGCCTCCACCCCGGTTGAGGTGCATTCCACTGAGGTTGTGGCTGGGCATGTGAGTGAAACAAATGAGGAGGAGGTTGAGTATGGTATGGAGATGGATAAGACCACAGAGGAGGTGCAGACCAGGAAGGATGAGCAGGGGGGCCTCAAGAAGGTATATGAGTGGATTGGTTGGGATTATAATAAGCTTGGGATGTCCCTTGCATCCCCTGCTGGTAAGGTCTGGGTCCATGTGGCCCCCTTTGGTTGAGGAAGTAGAGAGGTTCAGTTTTTGCTTCAGTCCCTAGGTACATGGCTTTAAATCCAGGCAAGGTAAGGCATTGGTTGGTGGGGTGGTCTTCCTCACAAATGAAACATAACTCTACTGAGTGCAATGGGCATTCATTCTTAGGATGCTTCCTCGTGCATCTAGGACAAAAAATGGCCAAAGCCCTCTCAGCTTCCTCTTTCTTTTGCTGAATTCGTAAGGTATCAAGTTGCATAGCAATGGTCTATCTCATCTCACTCTTGAGGTCTTCCATTTGGTTAGCAAACTCATGCTTGGAGAAGGTGGTACTAGCTGAAAGTGGATTCCCCCTACCTCTTTTACGGGAAACACTAGAATGGTTTCTAAACACGGTCTTTATGTCCTCATAAGGTAGTTGATAGATGTCCCCTCCAGCCAGCATGTTAAGGGTGTCTAGAAGGTCTTCAGGGACTCCTCGGAGTAGAACCAGCTTCAGAGATTCTGGGTCAAGTGTGCACCTGGGCCGTTTATAGCTAAGTTGGAACCTTTCCTCATAATCTTCTAAAGACTCATCGTTTCCCATGGTCATCCCAAAGATTTCTCCCTTGGTTTCCTTGGACCTACAGTAGTCCCGGTATTTGGCATTGAAAGCTTGCTGCATCTAAGCCCAAGTGGTGATGTTGTTTCTAGGTAACCCCATGAACCAACGTAATGCTGAGTCCTTGAGGGTAGAGGGAAAGAGTTTCAACTTTTTCTCGTCCTCAGCATAGTCGTAAGTTTGACAAAGGACAACAAACTCAAACAGGAAGGTATCAGGGTCTTCAGTAGTTAATACATGGAAGTGAGGTAAAGTGGAGGGACTTATGTTTTTCATTTTCATGTCTCCATTGGTCTCTTGGATAGGAAAGGCACCTTCTATTCTTGCATCTTCTCTTCTACCGTTTCGGTTTTCAATCATGGCTTCAGATGGAGTGTTCTCTAACTCTTCTTCTGTTATAGGATCTTCGTATATCTCAGGAGGTTCACCTATAGGTTCTTCTGGCTCACTGTCACTAGAGAAGAGAGAAGGTTGACTCAGTGATGTGGTGGGGGTGTTCGGTAAGAATTTGTTGGTTTTATCTCTGTTCCTACGAGGCATGAAATGGAAAGACTTTTGATTGCTTTTTTTTTTTTTTTTGCTGGTACCTACAAAACTAAAATAGATTGAACTGCAACTAACTATCTTGCTGAAATGAAAAGGCGGAATTGAAATGAAAGCAATAACGGACTAATCTACTTTGCAGAATTGAAATGCTAAGCTATGTTTGCAGAATTGAAATTGCAGAATTGAAATGCTAAGCTACGCTTGCATAATTGAAATTGCGGAATTGAAATGCTAAGCTACGCTTGCAGAA
The DNA here is from genome assembly GCA_000404065.3 of Pinus taeda. Lineage (NCBI taxonomy): Eukaryota > Viridiplantae > Streptophyta > Pinopsida > Pinales > Pinaceae > Pinus > Pinus taeda. The sequence continues at coordinate 153,300 of APFE031718246.1, read as the reverse complement.
TTGAAATGCTAATCTATGAAAGCAGGAAATGTCTACTCTACTTTTGCGAAAATGAAATTGCAGAATGGAAATGAAATAAACTACTTAGCATAAGGTTGTAGGAGAAAATAGAAGAAAAGCAACAATCACCAATAATCTGACACTTTCGCAGAAATGGTGCCAAAAAGATGGTGGGCTCGAGTATTGTAGCAATAATGCTGCAACTCCTAGGACTCCCTTCTTTACTTTTATCAACTCGGTAGTTCGTAACAAACTTGGAAGCGATGGTGTTGTATGCACAAGTACTAGCTCTTGTCGCAGCTGTCACTTGGTCAGCTGGCACAAGTCCACTAGGAGGTTAAGTCAAATTCTATGAGCTCTTAGAAGAAGCTTTGTAACTGATGTATGAAAGCTAACTCGAAGGAAGCTAATCTATTTGCGAAAAGAGATTGAAAACTGAAGGAAATCGCAAACCCTAATTCTACCAGCTAGTCCTATTGACGGAAAGAAGAGAATGCAACTACTGAAAGAGATGCCATTAATTCTTTGAAGGTAAAATACATGTGTCTAGACTACCTCTATCTGAAGAAAACATCTTTTTGTATTTTTGATTAAGTCGTCAGTTTCATCATGCATATGCTTTCACTGTTCTTGACTGTGCAGGGGTGGATCAAGGAGGAGAAATGCTTGGAAGAGGTCGGGAAGGTTTAGAGAGGGTCTAAGGAGTCCTAACACCCTCCCAGAGAGTTTCACAAAGTTTGGCTATCAAGAAGCCTCATTTGTGAGCTTCTACAGGAAGTCTGTAGGGATTCTACAGGATGTTCAGGAATTTCTACAAGATGTTTAGAAATTTCTACTGGATGTTTAAAAATGAGATTTCGAGGGATGGGTGAGTGAGGGGAGATGCATGAATGGATATGGAGGTAGGATAGGGGTCTGAAGTGGCCCAGGGACTGGTGGATGGAGTGATGCGAAGGCGTAGATGGCTGAATTGGCTCAAAGAAGGTTGAAGTAATGGTTTCACAAAAAGGGTAGGGTTACATGGGCAAGAGGACAGATGTGAGATGAGGAACCTAGCTAGGAGATGGAACAGATGGCTCTGATGAAGCTTAGGTGGATGAAAGAGTGGTAGAGATGCTCTGCACCGTGTACATTCAACTGAATCAACAAGGTCTTGCAAGTAATCAAAGTCCTAGCTAATCTAATCTAGCTAACAATAAAGTGAATGAAAAACAACTTTATTTGAAGGAGAACCATATATATCAACTATGCAATGGGGCATTTTAGAGATCTGAACACATAACCAACTTCTGCAAATGAAAACAACACACTAATGATTGCATGGCAAAGCAAACTAGTGTTTTTGTTTGGGACAACACGGTTACTTCAATTCCAGCCCCTGATCCAATGAGGAAGGGGTGAAACCAACAGTGTCTATTGACCCTTTTCTAGAGATTTTTTCCCTGTTATTATCCTACCAATCTATTCTAAACATCTGAAGCAATTCTATTCATAAACAATGACCTAGTTAATCAACACAACTTAATCTGCCTAAGAGAAATACGTTTGCAAATGCATAAAAAGGAAAACAACGATGCATAAAGGAAAGATAAAAATACATAAAGGAGGCCCTAGGCTCTCAGGTTGGGCCCAACCCTGAGAGCTACGACTCTTATGGAAAACTCAGTTCGTATAAAATAGGACTGCTTATCATTATCAAAAAATAGTCATCAGTCAAAGTCATGCCAAAATGGCTACAAGAGAACAAGCTGAAGGTGATAACACTGTAGTGCAAAAAAATGCAATGGTTTCAAAAGTCCCTTATGAAGGCTGAGGCATTATCATTTATACACCACGAGGGCCCTAGCAGGCCTCCTAAATCTGGGGGACTTGGCTGTCCAACTGTTAGTAGACAGTCCCTTTTCCAAAATCTGCCTGCCTGCCTTCAAGATCCGTTTTTGGTGGTCTTTGAGCTTGGAGTTTGGGGTGGAGATCCCGAGGAAGGGCTATCTAATGTCATAGATAACCCCCCTACGAATCCTCACCTCAAGCTTGGCTGTCATCTAGCCCATGATTGCTCTGTTTTGCTCCAACATGTGTCAAAAAAACCTGAAATAAGCATGTGTTAGCCACCTAGGAAGAGTGACCACCCTTATTCGTAAAAATGACATAAAAATACTAAAAAAATAATGCATAAGCTATGAAAAATGGAGGATTGAACAAGGACTGAAGAAGGATAAGAAAAATGAGCCCATTAAGTTACCCAATTCGAGGCTCATCAGTAATTATAAAAACTAGAAAAATGCCTAACTGGTTTCAGTCTACACTTCTATATGAAAAAGTTCATGGAGTGGCTCAAGGTACATTCAAGGAAAGAAATAATCCCAAATGATATTATGGGTATGCAGCCTACCTGAAAAAAATAATTAAAGCAAAGCCATCCAATTTTGAAGAATATATCAATCATCAAGAGTGGAAGGATTCCATGAATGAAGAATATCAATCTATAATGAAGAATGGATTTTGGGAGATTGTACCTGGGCCTAAAGATAAATTTGTGGTAATTTCCAAGTGGCTCTACAAGATCACACAGGGAACAGATGGAAGTATTGATAAATATAAGGCAATATTTGTGGCTAGGGGATTCTCTCAACAAGAAGGCATCGATTATGAAGAGACATTTGCTCCAACAACAAGGTATACAACTATTCATTTGTTGGTCTCTTTGGTAGCATTGATGGGATGGAACATCCACCAAATGGATGTCAAGTCTGCATTCCTAAATGGCACAAATGATAAGGAAGTCTATATGGAGAATTCTATATAGATAAATATAAGGAAAGATTTGTGGCAAGGGGATTCTATCAACAAGAAGGCATTGATTATGAAGAGAAATTTCCTCCAATAACAAGGTATACAACTATTCATTTTTTGGTTTCTTTGTTAGCATCTATGGGATGGAACATCCACTGAATGGATGTCAAGTCTACATTCCTAAATGCCACAATTTAAAGTTAAATAAAGAAAGGAATATGTTCATAGATTGAAGAAGGCATTATATGGCCTCAAGCAAGCACCAAGGGAATGATATACTAGGATGGATGCATACCTACAAATATTAGGATTCTCTAAGAGTTATACTTATCCAAACCTTTGTATGAAGGTTGTGAAGGGAGAGTCGGTAATCATTCTTCTGCATGTTTATGATATTCTCTTGACAAGTGTGGAAGATCGAATTGAAGAATGTAAGAAGAAACTAGCAGTATATTTTGACATGAAGGATCTAGGGTTGATGCACTACTATTTGGGACTGGAAGTCTGGAAAGGACATGATGAGATCTATCTAGGTCAAGGAAAGTATGTGATCAAGATGTTGAAGGGCTTTGACATGATGGATTGGAAACCAGTGACAACCCCAATTATCACAAACTTGGAAAGACTAAGGAGTTCTGAATCAAGCCTTGTGGATCCTTCTAGGTATAGGAAATTGATTGGATCACTCATGTACTTGGTGAATACTCGACGAGACATATGTTTTGTAGTAAATATTCTCTGTCAATTCCAAGTGGAGTTGAAGCATGATCATTGGATATCAGCAAAACATATACTGAGATATCTACAAGGAACAATCCACTACTGCCTAAAATATGATAGGAGGAATGATGTCCACTTGATTGCATATACATATTCCGACTAGGGAGGTAGTGAGAAGGATGAAAGAAGAACCACAAGAGGATGTTTTAGTTTGGGATCCTCCATGATCTCATGGATGAGTAGAAATCAAGATATGGTTGCTTTGAGTAGCATTGAGGTTGAGTACATTGCAGCCTGTGAAGTAAGTAAAGAAGTTGTTTGGTTAAAGAAGCTACTATTAGACCTATTTGAAGGAGCAATGGACCCTACAGTGACACATTGTGATAACACCAGTTGTATATGATTTTCTGAAGACCCAATATTTCAAACAAAGACAAAGCATGTCAACAACAAGTATCACTACATTCAGAAGCTAGTACAAGATGGTGTATTGTAGCTACAATATGTCTCCACTGATGAGTATGTAACTGACATATTGAGAAAATCTCTTCCTAATAAGAATCTTGTATATCTGAGAGACAATCATGGTTTGGTTGATGGATCCTCCACCTGATTGAGAAGGAGAGATAAGCACATCATTCTTGTCTTCACTTGGGAAGACAAAATTTATGATTGGATAAACATTTGACATCTAATACTCTTTAAGGATGTGGTAGGGAATCCAAGATAAGAGTAGTCATGGACCGATATTCTTTGAATACTAGCTATCAAATATAATAATAATCCAAATATGGTCATACTCTGTAAACACTCGGGTGGGGTATGTACCTTGAGATACAATGATGATGATGTCTATAAATCATTGGTCTTGCCAACATTGTGCTTTGATCTTCTAGAGACATAAAGTTTCTAGTCAAGGCCCTGATATATGCAAACGTTGGTTGTTATGATGCTAAATAAATGGGTTACCAATCCAACTCTTCTTATGAGATATAATCAGATTGAGAATGTTCATGTACCATTTATAAATACCTCCCTAGTTAAGAGGGAGTGTTGAAAAATGTCTAACTAGGTTAGATATTCATAAATATGAAATGTACTTTTGATTCTTGTAAATTGGAAAATAAAATAAAATTATTATTGTTATTTTTGGAGCATGGGTTTCATGCTCAAGGTATTTTATTTTATATGTCAAGCCATTGAGTGCTTCTAGGTTTGGTCCTAGGTCAAGAAGTCAAAATAGTCATTGTCATAATTTGAATACCCCTTTGGGAAGATTTTAAATTGTAAATATTTTCTTTTTTCCCTTAAAATTGTCAAAATACCCCTCAAGGTGAAGTCGGCCTAGAAACTGGCAAGTCAGCCTAATTTGAGGAGCAACTTCCACATTGAGAAGCCTATATAAAGGAGGAAACTCGACATCCTTGGATCACATACATCACTCACTCATTCAAGCAAAGGAGAAAGAAGAAGAAGGCATAAAAGAAGGAAGATGATGAAGGAGAATTTTCTTTTGGATATTTATCTCTCAAATGTGCTAAGGAAGGTTATGGTTTCTATAACTGATCTAGGGTTTTATTCTATAGGTTTTGTATTGAAGAAGGAAAGGAAAGAAGGCCAAGCGAAGGTCACAAGAAGTCATCTTCAAGCTCCAGAAGGAGTAGAAATCCAATAGAAGGTCTAATGAAGCCTTGGGATGCTAAAGGAACCTCACACATGTAGCAGGAGAAACTATAGGAGGGATGAAAATTTCAAGTTTGCAGTGAAGGCTGAAATTTTGTAGCTAGGAGTTGAAGTTGTACTACTGGAAGAGATTTGACTGGGTTTGACTTGGAAAAGGAAAGCATATCATTTGGAAGGGTTGGACTTGGTCATGGATGGTATTGGTCTTGGTCTAGATGTCTTGGAATTCATTAATGGAAGAATCTACAAGGAAGAGAAGAGATTTGTGAGTTTTCCTTTGAAGTGGAGAGGTTTTGGCCCTAGCTTGCAGCCTATATTATGTGTTTTTTTTATTCTTGTTTTTGGTAGCCATTTGATGATATAAAAACCTTATAATAAGTAAAGAAGATAATAAGTAAGAAAAAGTAAAAAGACATCACAAGCAATTATCAAGAAAACAAAAATCACTCTAATCATTGGCCTATAGATTTCTCAACAGTCTCTAAGGGTAGTGAAGAAAAATCCTTTCAATATGATGGCTCTTCTAGCCTTTCATCCTTATTAAAATAGTTCGTGACATCTTTTGAAATTTCAAACATGAGGTAACCCTAGAAACTCTAGGGTTCTCGCACATGTGAATAATAGAAGGAAAATTTTGGACTTCTAAATTGATTTGAGGTTTTTCTCCTTCTTCGCTAGGCTTGATTTATCCCTCTATGACCTTCACTCTTCTTTCCAAACCATATACCAATGATAAGATGTAATGTTATTGATGTGTGTCCTCATAGTTTGAGGTTCCATTCTTTTATAGCCTTCCAACAGGCTTCATTAGTCTTCTCTAGGCCAAGTTCACAGAGGCTAGCCAACTTGGTCTTGGGAGCCTTCTAGACATTTCGAAAATACAAAATAATTTTTCTCTTTTTTATACAAGTGCCAAAAAGGGTATTTTACAATATGAAAAGAACACTTTGTCTCATGTAAACCTTAGGATCATTCAATGGATGATTGACCGAATGACAAATGACTTGAGCATGAAACCCATGCTTTTCAAAAATAATTTTCTTTTGACCTTTACATCATTTTTCTTTCTTCTTTTGGTAAGTACATAAAATTAAATCATTACGTGAGTCAAATGCCAATTATGAAGACCAATACTAGTTACATTTTCCAACACTCACTCTTAACTAGGGAGATATTCATAATTTTCAAACTAGTGCAAGGACAATACTCACTTTCAAAAGTTCTCATATGAAGAGTTATATTGGTAAGCCATCTTCTAAGAATCAACATCATATCATCATAACCAAAATTTTCAACATAGAAATGAATTAAATAACATAATTTATGTATAAGATCAGAGCACAATGCTGAGAGGCTTTACATGGGACACCATACTACCTCTCAAGGAACATACTCCATCTAGATGTTCACAAGGGATGTCCTTCTAGGAATATTATTATATTGGATTCCTAATCCTAAAATAATATTGATCCTCTTCGACCAATATTTTATTGGATACCCTGTCCAATCCTTAAAGAGTGCTAGTCCATGAAACCACTTCCTTATCTTGGATTATAGATCCTCATGGAGTACCAGTATTTTATGCTTACCCAATCCTCCAAACCTCATTATCTCTCCATGGCCTTCACTAGATGTATGCATGTTAGTCCTAGCCTAGTGCATGACACATGAAGTAGAGAACTATGTAGATCATCAATCGTTGTCAACCAAGGAGGACAAACTCATCCCTCCCCACACACAAAGGGAATATATCCAAGCTCCCTCTCAACTAGGGATATGTTTCTACCATCAACTACCTATTCTTCTATGGAGATTATAATAGAAATAACTACCAGGGCTCCTCCTTTTGCATCATCAGATCTTGAGTGAACTTTGACCCTTTTTGAAAATCATGGAGACATTTTTTTCATAGATTTTCTATAATATAGGATGCATACCATCACTTTCCATATCATCAATTATTATTAGTTGTATCTTTTCAAACCAATCAATTTAGATCTTATATGTAACTCCCTCTAAACATCGGGAAAGTGATCTTCCAAAACTTGACCATTGAGCTATCATGTGTCCTGTTACCTTTTCTACTAGTGTGATTTATACAATCCTTTGGGACATATGCCAAAGCTATCCACTTAACCTATGAAAGCATAGAATTGAGTAGCAACCTGACAGTTCTTAATTTTCTCATGAATTTCTTAAACATATTGTTTTGGGTAGTAGATTCATATCGAATCATTAATTCCAAATCAATATCAGAGTTACCTAGTCATTATAAATTCATCATAATATGCCATGCCTTTCTTTCATCAATATCCTTCATCATGGTCCACCTTCATGCTAGAGTATTTATCCAAACTTCTAGTCATTCAATCATCAATCAAATAGAGTCAATCTAGAAGAGTTTCTATAACTCCTTTATGGAATTAACAGACTTTCATGCTTCAAGAGAACATATATGATGTTCATCATGTCTTCAACCAGAATATTCCAAACTTCTACCCAAAACATATCATGCTCATGCAATCAAGAATATTCCTACAATCTTCTCTTCCAATAATAATTAGAAAAAAAGAATCGATTAAATAAGAATTCAAAACATGCATACTTCATTCTTCATCCAATCATCTAGTTAACTTCTTCTCATTTTGAAGATGAGACTTCCTTCATGGTACAACTATATTTGCAAACTTTTAGGAAGATTTTTCTATAATATGAAATTGTAGAATATATCTGCAATGTCATCATGGTCCTTCTTCTACTATATTAATAAATCTTCCCATTATTTCATTCAAAGAGGATAGAAGTGATCCTTTCTATCCATGACATGATTTCAACAAGTTACTGCATGAATCCTTCTCTCTTGCTAGATGACTATTTTTCAATGCAACTAACTTATGTACAACAAATTCTTCCAAATTTTCATGCTACTATCTAAGATTGTAAATACTTCTACCAAAGCATCTACATGCCCATTTTATCTGCAAATACTTCATCAAGATGGGGTTACTCATTAGAAGAGATCCCTAGAATATTCTTCCTTTGGGTTCATTTCAGGTTCTTTACAATCTTCAGTTATGTGAGCTCCATCCCTTTTTTCTATTGTTACCTCTCTTACGCTGATATTTGTTAGGAAAATCTCTCTTGAAGTGCCCTTATTAGTTGCATTCCAAACATTGTTTCCTAATGGTGTCTATATTATTTTGACTAGGCTCAAACTTCCCAAACTTACATTCTTTGAATTCTTCAGTTTAGCAGTAATAGCTTGTGACGTTTCATCAAGATCAATGTCATCCTTTTTCTTAACCTGGTCTCTTTTAAAACACATTGATACCACAATTCATCAAACTTGGGAGTTCCTTTTATCGAGTATATGTTGGTCACAAATGAATTCAATTATGGAGGTAGTATATTAAGAATGCAAGTTGTTAGTTATGTATTTGAAACTAATTCACCAAGATCATGAAACTGATTCACTAAGTATGAAGAATTGACTTCATCAATTGATACCCTTATTTTATCCAAATGAATTATCAAGGATATATTTTTTCCTAAGGTAGTCACTGCACACAACTTTGTCAATCCGTCCTAGATATCTTTAGATTTTTCCAATTTTTCGACACATGGAATGAGGTGATCCTTAATTGATTCAGTAAATATCCTTTGTGCTCTTGATTCATCCTTTAAGTTTTTTATCAATCTTGGGTATTTCTCTTATCTGTTTCTACAAATTTTCCCATGATCTATATTATTCTTCCATGCTTGGAAGTTAGATGTGTCATCTAGCTTATTTCTCTCCTTGTAGAATAAATATGATTGATACATAAAGAGAAAAAAAATACTTGAATTTTGATGATGCCTTCAAGGATTCTTCCACAATGTGTTTGATACTTCCTTCAAGAGAAGCTTCCAAAAAAATTCCAAGTCAAGATGCTTTTCTCAAGGTGACTCGTTGTTGTTCCTGATGTCTTCTGGTCAGGGTATGATATAGATGTCCTCAAAATGGATTTGTGTTACTTATTTCTTGCTTCAAACAAAATTTTAATAGGATACCACTATCCTCATTTACTTTGATGCCTTTGATGATAGCTTTGGAGTGTTATCGTTCTACAACCTTGACCCTCAAACTAGGGCTTCCAGTAAGCATAAAAATGATCCTTTAAAATAGGTCTAATGCTTCTTCAAAAGATGTAAACTTGATTTATCTTCAAGTTGCCAGATTTTCTAGACTGTAGGGCTACTTGTAGCCCTAGATTAAAATTGATTTTTATAGGTATGAAAATTTATGAAGATTATATGGTAACAAAATTTATAAAGATTATATGGTAACTTCGACTCTTTGATGAGGGCTTTGAAAACCATCGAAAATACCTCATAGATAGGCCTAAGATACTTCTTTGACTGTGATCTTAATCCTTCTTTAGGGTTATTAGCTTTGATGGGCTATTAACCCACTGACAATCCTTATTTAGACTATTTAGGATGAGGTTACAGGTCTCGATCTTCTTTATAGAGGGGTATAGGACCCTTGACCTAGTATAGGATTATTTTTATACCTCTTAGACCTACCTTAAAGATTATTTGACTCAACTATAAGAGGATTCATACAAAATTAAGATGGGTTGGCACTTTATGTGCAACAATCTCTATCTTCTTCTCTTGTTTATATTTATGTAGTTGGGAAGTATTTGAAATGAATGTTAGATGCACATAGACCAAGATAACTAAGCTATGCTACACGGAAAATAGATTTTCAGAAAAGTAAATGACAGACACATATATGATAATTGTAATGACACACACTCCTATGTTGTCTGCAATAAACGGAAAAACACACTTGCTAAAATAAAAGACTGAGAGTCAAAACCCTAATTGGAGAAACACACAATATTCAGAAACAAATTAACAAAGGATTATATGAGGTATATACTTCCATTATTCATGATCAATGTCCTAGGGGCATTGTAATACATTAAATAGGTCAAACCATGTATTTATTGTGAATATGAGAGAGAAAAAAGGGTTGGTTACATGAGTCCTTGTTTTTCTACAAGAGACATTCCAACAAGCATGAAAACCAGATAGAATGTGAGTCTAAGATGATGAAAATATATGGAAAAATTAGGAAATGAAAAAATTCAACTGATAAAATCTAAAGGAAACCTGATTCAAGCTTATCCTTATGAAATCAATCTTTATGTGTTTCCTATAGTTTTAAAACTAGGTAGACAACAAACCAGTGAACAACCAACTCTATAAAAGTAAGTGAAGTGAAATGAATGAAGACTTGAAATTGAATTAGTAATTATTACAATTTATAACAACTCTGTAAATAACCTCTAAGAAGGAATTGTCCAAATAATCTTCTATTGAACCATGCATAATAAACATGAAAAATATAGCTTTCAAAAAAGCTAGAAAATGAACAATTGCACAGCATAACACTAACAAAAGTATAGGATAGATTTGAATATCCTAGGGTGGGCCCATTGCAATGATGCTTAGACTCCTTAAAGTATAATCAAGCTAAGATATGGAATAAAAAATTTCTTCCATTAATTGAAAAACTATTCTTACATCACAAGAATATAAAATTTTCTTGATAATAAAAAAGGGCTAATATTTATATCTATGTTTCCATTTTCTCCCTATCTCATATTGGGTTAATTCTAGCTTCTTATGTATACATGAAGTCGGAAGTAACATACTTGATAAGAGAGATACATTCCCTTTAAAAAAATATTAGAAAAGGAGATCTTGTTCCTAGTCCACCTTGCAACAATGGGAGGGGGAATTACATTCCTTGAGACATCCAAGTTTAGGCATTCTAAACCAAGAAACAAGTTCAAAAAAAATCTTCAGTGTTGGATATCTTGGAATTTTCTCAATATCTCTTCAAATCCCGCACAATAAACATGTTAAAGCACATAAAATATGAAAACCACATTGAACTCTTCTAAGAACCTATTAAGTCAAGAAAGTGTTTCATTAGGTGCAAAAGGTGGGTTCAAACATAGGTATATGTGCTTAGGAGTGGATTGATGGGTCTCATAATTTATGTATTTTGGAGGCCCATCATACCCCTCTACTATAATGGTCACTCACCCTTGAGAAACTCATTATTATTCTCTTCTTTTCTCTTTTTCATTCATTTCCCCGATGACTTGCTTGATGTCCCAAGCTGAGGTAGTTGTGGTTACCCTTTTTGGGTAAAATCTCGTATTATCTTCCATATAATTCCATTCTCAAGACTCTTATTCCTACTTCTGGTGTTTATGGAGCCCTAACAGTAAATATGGATTGAACCTGAGCCTTATCCATTGAACTCCAAGTATTTAGATGATTCTCTTATATAGAGGAGTCATTACTAGTGTTGATTGCAATCGATTAGGAGAGTGATAATCCCTGATATTCATGTTATGGAACAACCCTTTCCATATTTTTTGAAAAGAATATAAGCTTTATTCCCCCAATAATTTGAAATTGTCCTCAAAATGGGGGATAAATTCTACTCGTCTCTTCTTCCAAATATATTCTATTTTAGGTTCCTTTGCAAGGATAGCATGGGTTTTTGTGTGTATGGAGGGGTATGGATGCTAAAGTATGGTCCATAGTTGTTCTTTTAGTTCCCCATCCAACATTCTCTTCACTTACTATGCATTGGTTTATTCATGTCTCAGCTAGAATGTTAGTGTTAGTAATTGTGCATCCCCTAGGTATGGTTTGGTACCTCATATGGACATGTCAGTGAGTACAAGGTTGTGGATATAGAATTAAACAATCTTAGATTTATCTTCCATGTCATCTACTAGGAAAAAATCTATGAAATATTTAGTTTCTTGAACTTGGATTGTTCTATTTTGTGCTATCTGGGATATTTGGAACCTGCACCATTGTTCCTTCAGGAAAAATGAATAAGCCCATGAAGGTTTCCTACTATTGACAACTACCAAAGAGAGGTGTGACATAGTCCCTAAGGATGTCTCCATTGCTGGAATTTGGGCATCCATTTCCTTCAAATATTCTTGTGTTTGATGTAATGTGTTTGCCTCATCTATTATTAAGAGGGACATTCCTCCCTCGTCTTGTTTACTTCATCTTTCATTTTGAGAATGTCATGCATCCCTTTATCTTGTGATATCCTTTTCCATTTATGTACTTCCGCCTTGGACTTATCTACTTTGATCATCAAATTGGGCACCAAATGTGTTGGGAGCATCCTCCTTGATGTCGTTGATGTAGGGGAGTGAACCCTTAATGGCTAGGAGAAGAGGGAAGGTGGCTTCCTTGGGGTAGAATATTTTGTAGCATTCTCTATTTCCTATAGCTCTACAAGATGTTCTTATAGCTATACAATATTCTCATGTAGATAGACCATCTATTCCTATAGTTGTACTGGCTACCCTATTACCTTAGGAAACACTAACATTATGTCCTATTGTACATATGTTTCTTGTGCCTGTATCTTTGCTAATTGTTGTATTTATTCTTCTCGTAGCTCCTTTCCTTCAATACTAGTTTTTTTTCAATTGTGATGGGAGTAATAGATGGTGGTTTAGGTTACCCAATGAACTTGATTTTGGTACACTTTCTTCTTGTATAAGCAATATGTTGGGTAGGAATACTCCTTTGGGATTGGTAGGGGTGCTTAGGCTTGTCAAGATAGCTTCAATTTATTTTTCTTTTTCCTCTAGGGTGTTTTTCCTCTTCTTCAATGAAGGTATGGATATTTCCTTCCATTTTATCTTCTTAGATTTGATCTCCATTGGTTTACTAAGCTTTAATTGGGCCTCTAAAATTTTCGTATGTCCATGTGCACAAAGTCGACCTAAGGAATATGATACTATAGGTTATCTAGTGCATTTGTGAAAATTAACTTGATCGAGGTATGATGGGATAGGAAGTTGTGTTTTCCCTCTTTTAACTTGACAATCATATCTTTCAAGGACTGTAGGAGGAAGAGGGAATACTCAGTAGCTCATTGATTAGAAGGTGGGCTTGAAACCTTAGATGGTACAACAATTTGAACTAGTAGGAATAATATATACTTAGTCTGCATTGATAGGAAATATACTTAAGAATGTGGTAAGCCACTTCATCCTGAGGGCTATGCAAACTTTCTCTCCTTATCTGATTCTTGTCTTCATTAGGATGCTAATTTGATAATAAAAATTCCTTCTTAGCAGTGATGGCTTCCTACCTTTCCTCATTTCAATGCATCCCCTTAGGGAGATTTTTAATTCTATTTATGGAATCCTCATTGATATAAATAAGCAACCATTTGATTGTAGTGATTTTTTTTTCTTCATATTTTTTATGTTCATTACAAACTCCAGAGTTACCTCATCATAAAATCCTCTAAGTTTCTTAAAGAATCCCAATCATTGAAAATTCTCTAGTATGGTGACAACCTTAGGGAATTGGTGTATTCTAATAATATCAGTAGGTTCCCTACTATCTTCCCCCCATTTTATATTTAAAAACTCTTCCAAACATGTTTTTGAGTTCAATTTTAGAGGTCCTCTCTTCAAAAATTGGTTAGCGTATCAATTCTTTTTGTGGGTAGAAGAGAAAAATGTTGTGTCTATTTTGCTAAAGGAGACATGGTTTCCTATTGTAGTAGGGCACTTTGCTTTTTTTTTTAATGGAAAAAGTATCATAATTTTATCTTATTATTGCTATCAAACCAAGCCTCAAATAATGAAAAAACTAGTGAACCCTTCCTTTCTTCTACTTCACAGCTTAGACATGAGAAGATTGTTAAAACTATACTGGTGTCCTAATTAAACACATAATAGAACTACGCTATCTCAAAAAACATTATTTTAGGAATATTAAGGGGAATTTTTAGAGAACCAACCTATGTAGAACATGAAAGGGAGATTGTGAGTGATTTTGGTGGTGAAACTATATCCCTGGAGCAAACCTCGTAGCTTCCTATATTTTTTTGCACCCTATAACTTCTTGTAGCTTTTGTAACTTGTAGCTTCCTGTAGCTTCTCCACCCTATAGTTTCTACTTCTTGTAGAAATTGACACAGTTATGAAGGCTCTTATGACTTCTTGCATGAAAATATTTGAGGGGAAAACTTGTGGTTTTCTTGAGTCTTTCATGACCTAATTGAAGTATGATTGAACATTGAGTGGTGGAGATGGGGAATCAATGTGTAACATTGAGCTAGCCCACAAAATTACTCAATTCCTTGCACAATACTTGCCTATACACTCCACCTTAGCAATCCATCATGAACTACAATGACCACCTTTTAAAAGCATCGCTTGTTTGTCTTATTCGTTCCCCACATATGAGAGTAGACTTTGGATAAAGGAGGGTGCTGACTGCTAGTTTAAGAAAGGTTGCTGTTAGTTAGGCCAACTTATTTTAACCAGTATTTTACATGAAAGAAATTTTATTCTATACTAAAATGAATTTAAATAAATAGTTTGTGTATCTCATAAATTATAGTTACCTTTCTGGGTGCTTGAAGCTACTTCCTGTCATGGTTGCAGATATCTTCAAATGTTGTGTGCAGTGGATTACCAATCCTATAGCATCCTACATGGGATCCTGTAGCTGCTTAAGATTCCTTCACTTGATTTAGAGTGAGTTATTGGAGCTATTGAGTTGCTAGATGATGAAGTTCTTAGATTTTTTCTTGTTGATATACAAATGGGGCCTGTAGGGTTTTTACAGTATTTTATAGCACTATGTAGTCTCCTGTAGCAAACACATAAGCCCCTCATTCTCAATGAAAGATATTGTCTAAAGTGGCATGATGGCTTGATAATTCATGAAAATGGAGGCAATGGCAATGGAGAGAATTTTTAGTTCGACTATGATGGAAAAATTGAAATATGTGGACTGATATATGGTGAAATGAGGTGAATAGTCAGGGAGAAACCAAATTGTGATGCTTGATGATATAAATGCCAATTTTTAGGGTTTCCTGGGTGTTTTTGATTGGACTATATGATCAATTTCTTATGTATTTGTAGATTTTTCTACCAACTAGTATTTTCATAGTAGTTTTGGACTTTCCTGTAGTAGTTTAGGAACACTGCAAAAACCACATGAAAATGAGATGATATATTATGGATGATGATGTGGGTGATGAAAAGATATGGAATATGCTATAGGGATATCATTTGGGTTCTTCTTGGAGTGACCTTGTTGATGACTTGGACTATGGTGTAGGTTGGTCCTTCTAAGTTGACCTAATTTTTTGTATCCTTGTTGTGCCTGCATAGAAACCAATGTGAGAGACCAAAATGGTCTTGTTTTTTTTCTTTGTTTTTTTCTCTTTTTTTCCTTTTTCTTTTTTCCATTATTTTTGGCTTATTGGTAGCCTCATGGAGGTTTTTAGCTAGTAAAACATCTTTAGGTGCCTTGAAAGAGGTTTTCACCAAGAGGTTTTATTCTTTTATTCTTTTTTTTTCAAACTTACTAACTACATCATAGAGGTTATCAACTAGTGAGTATGCCTCAGCTTCCTTAAAGGAGGTTTTCTCTTGTGATATTTTATTTTTCTTCTTCTTCTTTTTTCCCTTTTTTCTTTCTTGTTGATTAGGGTTGAATGGATTGGAAGATCTAATACTCTCAATCACATTTATTTCCTTTCTTATTAGATATATAAATCCATCCCTATAGAGGGGATTCCTATAAATATTTAATTGGTATCCATTTACTATAAGTGGTATTTGTTCCTCATCTATAACTCTGATCTTGACAGAGCCATTATCATAACATTTATCCACTAGGTAAGGTCCTAGCCATTTGGTCATGAGTTTTCCCTTAAAGTCCTTGAACCTAGACTCATACAAGAGAGCCCAATCACCCTCTCGTAAGGCCTTGGTCTTGATATATCTATCATGCAAAAATAACCTTTGCAACTTCACTACCTCTATGCATAATAAGGCTTGAATTCTACACTCATCCAATTCATTTAACTATTGTATCCTATTAGCCCGTGCTTGGGTCAAATCAATGTCTAGTTGGGCTACCATACTCCAATTATTTTTATCAAATTCAATTAAAAAAAATCCTTCTTTCCATATACTAACTCATAGGGGGTGAAACTAGTGGAGGTTTTCCAAGTAGCATTGTAAGCCCAAGTGGCCTCGACAAGTTTTTCTTCCCAATATTTCTTTCTCCCACTGATCACTTTGGTAAGAGTGTTCTGCAATTCCTTGTCAGTGACATCTTCCTACCCATTTTCTTGGGGGGTAGTATGGAGTGGACATATGATGGTGAATGTGGTGCTACATTATTCCTTCAATCAGATTGGAGGTGATTTGGGAGCCTTGATCTATCACTAACTCTCTTGGAAAACAAAACTTGTAGAAGATATTTTATCTTAAGAATTAAACCATTTTATTTTTTATTGTTTTCTTTTCTATCTTCACTTCAGCCCATTTGGTGAGGTAATTAGTGCATACAATGATGCACTATTTCTGTTTGGATGTGGGATCAATAGGAACAATGAAGTCCATGCTCCATTTATCAAATGGCTCAAAAGAAACTTAAGATTGAAGGGGAATTTCATCCTTCTGACTAGGCTTCCCCATTATTTGGAACACATCGTATTGTGAAATGTATCTTTAGACATCCTGATGAAGAGTTTTCCAAAAGTATCCTAGTTGCAGGATTTTGTAGCTTGTCCTTTTTCCAGCAAAATGACCTCCATAGGGTCCATCATGATAAGTTGAGAGGATATAAAAAAGTTCATACTCCCTCACACATATTCTTAAAATATGATCAAATTTTGACTTGAAGACGTTTCCTCCAATCCAAGTATAGGATGGCACTTTTTCTGACAATTTTCTTTTTATTTGAAGACAATTGAGGGGGGAATTGTCTAGTGGCTAGATAGCTAGCAATGTTAGAAAACCATGGAGAAAGAAATGATATGGAAAAAATATTCTTATATGGGGGATGATAATATACGATATCTTCATTTGTATAAAATGTTAGTCTTGACAAGAAATTTGCAACAACATACTCTTTCCCTGGTTTATGAACAATACTCAAGTCAAACTATTGCAAAATAAATAAACACCTAACTATGTGAGCATTTACCTCTAGTTTGTTCATTAAATACTTAATTATCGCATTGTGAATATGCACAGATACCTAGTAACTACTGATATAATTCCTAAAAGTATTTAAAGAATGTATAAAAATGAGGAACTCTTTTCAATTACAATATAATTTATTTCAACATTTGACATATTTTTTCTAATGAAATATACCGCAGAAGGGAGTTTACCTTCAAGTTTACCTAGAGCTGCTCTAATATTTCGGTTTGATGCATCTGTGTGAATGATGCATTAACATCCTTGATTAGCGAGGAAAATAAAGGAGAGAATTTTTAAAGAAATATTTTATAAATCTCTAACAAAATCCTGCAAGGCCTAAGAAAATTATAACATCTATTTTATTTTGGGGAATAGGAAGGTGTTTAATGATGACTATATTACTAGGGTCTACTTGAATTCCTTTCAAGGAGAGGAAATTCCCTAGAACAATTCCCTCATTCATTAGGAATAAGCGTTTTTCATGGATCAAGGAGAGGTTCATCTCTCAACAACTTTGCAAGAAATTTCTTAGGTTGGAGAGATATTATTAGAAATCGATGCCATAGGGTATGAAGTCATTCATGTATATTTCTCCCTAATCATGTATAAAATCATAGAAAATGCTACGCACAACCCTATGAAAAATGACAGGGGAATTACATAATCCAGATGGGAAGAATTTGTAAGAAAATTTCCACAAATTATAGGTGAAGGTGGTATTTGGATCTGATTGTATCTGCTAAACCCATCCAAGAAGGAAAATAACATTTTCTCAACAAGCACATAAAGGACTTGATCAATGAAGGGAAAGGTAAAAATAACCTTTACTTGTGGATTTATTGAGTTCCATGTAATCACTATAGATTATACAATTTCCATTTTTCTTGGAAACAATAACCAAAGGAGGTACCCATTCACTATCTGGGATTGGATAGATGAACCCTGCATCTAGTAATTTCTACAATTTTTTATTCACGATATCTTTTAAGGAAGTATTCATTCACCTTTATGCCAAAGAATAAGTTTGTGATATTCCTTTATTTATATGTCTTGAGTGCATATAGAAGGATGTACTACTTTCTTCCCCTTGTAATCCCATGCAAATGCATCAATGTGCTTCCATAAGAAAATGAGGAGTTAGTCCTCCCGATTAGCTGAAAGTGAGGAGATAAATTTCAACATTTTGGAGGGGCTGACGTCTACCATCTTCATGTTGTTTTGATCAAAACTAGTAGTCAATAGTTCTCCCAATAGACTATATTGGAACAACTAAGCTTCTTTCAACCCATCAATATTCATAGCAATAAGATATTGGTTTTGTTGTAAAATTATTAATTAAATCATCTTCGTTAGCCTACTTGTTGCTAAGGATGCTTTTTATTGTACACATAGGGTAATATTATGAGAGGAAGGGATATTATTATTCTTCTACATCAACACATGTAGTAAAGTCATTATCAACAAGAGGTTAAGCTGGGGGACATAATACAAGCTATTTTTGGGACGTCTTATTTGTGATTGTCATGGTTCTAACCCTATAGTTGATATATGCACCAATAATAGCTAACCATGGTATCTCTAAGGTGAGTGGATAGCCATTGAACTTAGTTTTGGTTTGGATTGAAAGGAATTATATTATATATTCCCAAGAGTCTATAAATACCTAGTACATATTTGACTATGCCTTTTAGTGCTACTATGGATATGTCAACAAGATGCATCATAGTAGTGGCCTTTCTTAGGGACTCTTGGAGTTTAAGTTTAAACATGGTTTCCTTGGACATGACATGATTGAATCTCCTAGGTAAATGAGAGTGTTTGGAACTATAATTTCATTTATATACACATCTACAATTGGAGTTATAATATCTAGATACTCAGGGATGGTTACTCTCCCAAGCATTAGATTTACTAGCTTCCTAATAACATTGATATTAGAGGCATCCATTTTTTTCATTATTGTAACAATCCCTGCTAAAAGTTTATGTAATAAAAGTTAATAAAGGAAAAATAAGACCAAGGTCAGGTACACTTATTCCAATTTGAATGTTTGGCAAAATATCCTAGTGGGCATCACTTGTTGTGTTTAGAGCTAAGGGGAAATTAACAAAGGCAATGGAAAAGGATTTGAGAAGGAAGAAAGGTATTATTTGTATTTTATTTATGAAAATAAAGGAAAATAAGAGAAAAGGGAGGTGAAAGGTCACAAGTTGCATGGGAGGAGGAAATTGAAGGAAAAGTAAGGAAAATGAAGAAATTAGAGGCATGAATGATAAAAAGACCTCAGAGCATCAGTTGGTAGCCTTTTGTGAGTTCAATTTTCGAATTAGTATAAGAGAGGAGAAGAGCACCAAAAGGAGAAGGAAATAAAGAAAGTAAAGGAAGGTCAAGGAAAGTGAAGGAAGGACAAGGAAAGTAAAGGAAGGAAAATGAAAGCAAGGATCAAGCAAGGAAAAGTTGGATCAAGCAGCCTCAGTGGTAATACTTGTAGGTAATGAGTTGCATGTATGGTTTCCTAGATGGTTTTGACATGCATGGTATGTGAATGTTGGTATTTGATTCTTTTGTTGTCATTGGCATGGGTTTGGATGAATTGGATAATGCATTTTAGCCTTTCCTTGCCATTTATGGATAGCTATGGTGTGATGGTATTTTTCTCAGTTTGAGCTTTGGTTGTTGGAAGGTTTTGGATTTGGGTAAGATGGTATCAAGAAAATTCCCAAAGGCCTAGGAATCCCTTGACAGGTAATGGCAGGATACACAACAAAGCCTGAGGGTGGAGATGGGAAAATTTCTCAAGGTATTGAAGAAGAAATTTTGAGGCATCTAAGCTCGGTTCGGTTTTGTGATCTCAACAGAGATCACAGTGTGGTGAGGGTGGAGGTAGTTTAACATATGGATTCCCCTTTTTGTTTTTGGATTGTTTTATCCCATGAGATCCCACATTCATGCTTGGAACATGGAACGAGGGTGATTGGACAAAAGAAAGATTTGGTCCAGGC
The DNA here is from genome assembly GCA_000404065.3 of Pinus taeda. Taxonomy (NCBI): domain Eukaryota; kingdom Viridiplantae; phylum Streptophyta; class Pinopsida; order Pinales; family Pinaceae; genus Pinus; species Pinus taeda. The sequence goes on along the minus strand of APFE031718246.1, from coordinate 133,031 downwards.
AATCTATGGTCGGGTGTTACTTGGAAGTCTTGAACCTGGTTGGATTTTTCTTATGTTTAATAAGAGCTAAATTTCTCTTGATTTTGATGAGTAAATGTACTTGTTATGGTGTGGCTTTAATGGTTGTTATCTTATTGCTATTTATTTGGTTATATGCTGGTTATAAGCATGGTTATATGACAATTCTTAGTCATGGCTCTTTTCATGTTTTTACTTTTAACTAAATGAATAATGAATACAAGACCTCATTGGTGTTATGACAACTAATGTGAGAAGGCAGTGACCCTTCTTGTTAAACGTCAGATAAAATTTTAGATCCTTATGTTCAGACTTGCATTCATGACCTATAGATTTCATGTTCATCATGTGTTTGACGAATGAATGTCATGGTTGGGCTTGGTTAGGTCAATTCCTTGATTAAGTTTTGTGTTAGAGAAGTTTTCTTAGTGTCATTTATTGTCTCGGAAGGTATCATCAAGTTTTGGGAAGTGGTTTGGAGACTAGCCTTGAAAAAGTGGCTTAAATCTCATAATGTCTGGTACAGAATAGGCTGAAAAAGATTGGAGTCTCTCCCTTGTAGGAATTGTGGGAGCTACTAGAGGGTTGCAGTCACATGCATGCCTTTTCATGGGAGAAACTGGGGGTTTAATTCATTGAAATTCTAGGTTAATTCAGGGGTTGGGCACCTTGAGTGGTGGATTAGCTCCTCAGGTCCTGTAGCACCTGAGGGAAGTCAGTAAGGTCTCAAGTTGACAAATCAATTTCCTTAAGGTCATATAGGAGGTTGAGTCTTATCGTAGTGACCCTCAACTCATATTTACCTCAGGTAAATTGACAAAAGTGGGTAAATGTGGGAGGAGGCAGTTACAGGGTGGTATCAAAGCATGGTTCAACACTTAAACTGGATGGGCTAGATGCATGTTGTTCTGCATGCATTTTCATGGTTAAGATTATCACGCATGAGGTCATTTCACGTATTTTATGTCACAATGATGCCATTGGTATGTAATGAGGCTGAAATTTTTCCGAGATAGAGAAGGAGACGTAGATCATTAGAGAAAGGTTGTAGCACTAGAATTTGGGGTAAGAGCAGATCGTCATATAGGTATTGTATGTTTGGCATGCAGGTAAGTTGGTTAATGATTGTTATAAGAATTAAGGTTGTGTACATGTCTATGAGTCTATGGTTGTTGTGGTTACATGTATGACATATGTTAGTTAATCAATGTGATCATATGTACTTGTGTCGGTTAGTCATGAAGGATAATAACTTTTTGTTATATGCATTGTAGTCATATGCATTGTTGGGCAGCAGATCCCACACATAATTGTTTTGGGGCTTAAAGCCCACAATTTTGGGTAATAGTATGGTAAAGGCTCCATGAAGTGTGCGAATTGTAATGGGTCAAGTCAAAGGGTTATATGCCTGAAAATAATGTAAAATAATAGAAAGAGAGTATAAATAGAGTGAGGCTCTAAGGGTAGAAGGTAGTTTTTTGCTCGGATCTTGAATGTTGTGGGTTTATGAATGCAATATTCACTCTTAGTATGTAATTTTGAGTCTTGGGTTGTAGTAGGAGATAGAGGCTCCACAACTGTGTGCACAGGGTTGGAAGAGAATTGTACTGAATCAAAGACATTAATAAAGCTAAGTTGGTTATGAAATATTGCAGCTTTGTTTATATTATGATTTATTCATCTGTTATGGTTTCTGATGTTATGAATTATGATTGTGCACACTGGTTATTACTGTTGAATGCTTGAATAAGACCTTAAGATTTAGATCAGATCTATAATAAACACATTAATAATAAGAATCTGAGATGTGCCTCAGCGCTGAGTTATGTGAAGGCCTGACAAGATGTGTGGAGTAGTGCGAGTGCGCAGGTCTGTTCACGACCCTTCCAGTCCTCATCAAGACATCCCTAGGGTGTGGAAACCTGGTTCCAGCACCCTCCCATACTACCTCGGGTTGAGACTTCAATCCGCTCTCTGCTGATTATTTCCAAAACAGTTGGTAGTGCGGGATTTGTTTGGCTAAAACACTTTCGAACCTAGGTTAGGACCCAACAAGCCAACAAGTGGTTCTGTTGCCGAGACCGAGATCTACCTAAGGGATGTCTGATGTCGGAACACTGGAACCCTACAAAATAAGATATTGAATATTGGTTGGACCTTAAGCTACACGAGTTCGTGGTACAGGAAAACAAAAACCCGCAGATATCTAAGAAGAGGTGGCTGGATTGCTACATATATATATATGGAGATCCATGAGATCTTCTTCGCAACCTTCTCATTAGAACTGTATGGTTGGATTGCAAGGCTAGCTGATAGTCAGGGAAGGTGCAAAATTGATCAACTGATTGTGTGGACTCCAAAGTTGGTGTGTAGGCTAGAGGCATCTGAAGATAAGATCATGCAGGCCATAGATCATTGGCTGGATCGGGTAATAGGAGGGTTTATCACTGAGTTCGTGATATACACGACCATGAGTAACAATGAAGCTGAGAGGCATTTTCTTAAGGGACCATGAGGTAGGTACATCAAATCATTGAATACCTAGATTAAAATGGTGTTATGTGAAAAACAGGTTATGTGAATCCATTGATGTTTGGGATAACGTGGAGCGAAAGAGGCTAACAAGGGATTGAAGGATTATAAAACAGTCCCCTGATTTTGTTGTCGTGAGAAAGCAAGGAGGAGCTCGGTGGGTTCTCTCCGAGAAGTGAGGTCTAGTTGATAAAGCAGTGCATTCCGCAGTTACCACCTCCATCCACACCATCACCCACTTCACCTACATCAACCCCATCTTCACCCACTCCACCTCCACCACCTCCAAGGGTTGGAATGGTGAGTGCGATCAAGTTGCGCATATTTAGAGATGTAGGAAATGAGGAACTGGACCAGTTTTGGTTCACGATAAAGGCAGTATGGGAAGCCCAAGGCATTATGGATGATAACATTCAAAAGGCTACTTTGGTGAGCGTGTTGTAAGATTGCGCATTGACGTGGTATATAAAGCACTCTAGTGATCATCCAAATGTCAGAATAGTAGAGATCCGAGATGAATTGAACAAAGAATTTAGCCAGCCGAAATCAAAGACGCAGTCAATCATCGGGTTCAAAGAGATCGCAATGCTGCTAGGTGAAACCCTTGGGATTTGGATCAGAGACTGAAGAGTATGATCCGTGAGGCTAACATGATGCTAACGGATGCGCAGCATCACACGTGGTGTGTGGTGTCTTTGACACCACATTTGAGGACGACGTTGTCACAACAAAATATCTCAACCCAGGTGAAAGCATTAGAGATAACGATGAGGTTGCATGAAACACCAATACAGGATCCTGGGTTGGGAGTTTAGCAAATCCACACGCAAATACAAAACCTATGCTTGGAGATGCAAAGCCTGAAGCAAGATAGGGCACCCTAACAAGAGGTTCGTGAATAAGGTTGGTGTATCAAATGCAAAGGTGACAAGGATCACTATCCTGTATTCATGAACTATTTGACAGGAGGAGGACCAATGCCATTGAGACTGGAGGTACAAGCAGAGCCAAGTGCAGCTCCCGCGCTATGGTGCGCAATTTGTCAAGTAGGAGGAAAGCACAGAATGAACAATTGTCACTTGTTGCAGAAGTATACCCAGACTCCGCAGCAACTGTATTGTAACTTCTACAGATCAGTAGGGCACGACGAGAAAACGTGTCGAAGCTATGAGATAATGATGGACATGACCCCAGCCTATTGAATGTAGACTAAAATGCGAGGTTTCGATTCTGTTGCGCGGGCACGCAGTGGATTCCAAGGACGCGGATGAGGGAGAGGAGGAATAGGACCTGGACAAGGGCGCAGACAGCTGATTTGCTATAATTGTGGAGGGCCGAGGCATTACGCTTGCGATTGCACCAACCCAACAAGAAAGGAGTACTACACACTCGCAATTGCACGCGGTGGTAGATTTCCCAACGCTGATCGCCCAAATGAGCAAGAAAGGGGTACTACAGCCCACTTCAACTCAAAATATCCAAATGATGAGGTCCGAGCCACGCGAAAAGGACCCCAACATAAACATGGTACTCAGAAGCGACGCAACTACGGGGGAAGATAAGAGGAAACAACCCGGAGAAGATTCAAAGGTTCGCAAGGTCCCTACAAAGGGACCTAGGTCTGAGACGGAACATGTGAAGGAAATAATTAAGGAAGCTAAAAAGAGCTTCATGGAAGCCTCTACGTCAGGTAGTAAGGATCAACTTGAGCCAGGAATGGATCCTTCTACGCTTACTACCTTTTTAGAGACATGTATGAAGCTGCTACGCAACAATAAGGTAGTTAAGGGACTACAAGAGCTGATCACTAGGTGCGCAGGGTCAGGAGAGCCACACGTGGCCCAGAAGCTTGAAAGCATGCTCTGCGTACCAGATGAGAAATGAAATTGACGATGCAAATTGGTGAGTATGAGATGGATTAGGTCATCCTGGATTTGGGGTAAAACACAAATGTATTACCAAAATAGACATGGGAATGCATGGGCAGGCCCACACTGCAGTGGTCTCCTATTCAATTAAGCATGGCCAACCAACAAAATATCTTACCAATGGGGAGGTTGCAAGGGGTGATGGTGGACATTGAAGGCGTAAGTATGCAGATTGACTTTGAGGTAATAGAAATTGTTGATGACAGTAATTCGTACCCCGTGTTGTTAGGAATAGACTGGGCCACGGACATGAATGGGGTCATAAACTTAAAAAGATGAAAGATGATATTTGAGAAAAATTCACTCCGTGTAATAGTTCCGCTGGACCCAGCTAAAGGAGTGCGCTACACTGAACTTCTGCGCGATGAGGACAGTGACGATAAATTAAATTGCATCTACCAGATAACGGCGCAAGACCAGAATCAAGTGAATCCAACAACGGATGGGAGAATCTCATGGGAACGCGACAGTTCCTGCACATCAAACTCAGATGAAGAGATAGAGCAATGGCATAACCAATTGCATGAAGTAACAACACTAAATTGTAATATGATGATTAGATCACTGTGATGCGTGATAACCAAATTAAGGAAAATGCTAGCAGATGATGACAACACAACAAGCGGGGAGGAATTCATAGACCACTGTGGAACTACAATCATGGAGAAAGATTGGCACGATGTACAAAAAGGGGCACTACGCGTAGGGTGGATTACACCTTGGAAGATTAGGTGGAATGGGCGCAAATGGAAAAGGTGGCTGCATGTACAAGTTGGAGGCTTTCAGTGTTGAACACGGTCGGGGCAACTGGGACAAAGCGGTTTGGGCAACCGCCTATGAAGAAGGATACAGTTGTACGTTGTACAACCACCACCCCAACTAAATCTGCATGTGCCAGGGGTTCAATGGGCCAATAAGACCATAAACAAAATGGGGTGTGCGAAGATAACCCTATTTGTGATCAGACATAGGAAGGTGGAGAGTATCTCCGCGACCACCGCCCCTATAGTTTGGACTGAACGAGAGGACATGGGCAAAGGAATGCAGTGGTTGCAAGAAGCCATTCGGCATGGAAGCTTGAGACTTCATGAGCTCGATGAAGAATGGGCACGGTTGAGGAGGAAAAGCATGATGTTGGATGAAGAAATTAGCAAATTGAAAATCGGAGTCACGCAAGCGAGCTGTGTGAATCTGAGAATAAGGGACCAGACTTGGCCGGTCCTACTACGGTACTAGAATGAGCTGCGACCCTGCTATCATGGCTACAACTACACCAACGGGGGCATGTACCATATACAATAGAATGTGATGAGCTACCATATACAAAGGTACTCGAAAGGTGCCCGCAACTCGGGCTAACAGGAAAATTGAAGTCTCGCACCAAGGATGTGACCAGCTGACTATCCATAGGGGATCTAGTCTCAGTGCTCCACGTAGTTGAAAGAGGGTGTGGGACTATAAAGAAGTCTATAGGGGAATTGCATGGCTCAGACGTGGTGAGAAAAATTGGTATGAAACATAGAATGCGTTCGCATACAAAGGATTGTGCTGCTGCGTGGGGAGGATGGAAGGTGACTGTTGCGCTCCATGCAGTTGAAAGAGGGTGTGGGACTATAAAGGAGTCTGTAGGGGGATTGCACGGCTCAGACGTGGTGAGAAAAATCAGTATGAAGCATAGAATGCATCCGCGTACAAAGGACTGCGCTGCTGCGTGGGGAGGATGGAAGGTGGCCGTTGTAGATACTGTTCATGACAAGATGTCCCACTTAAGACATCGAGGAGTAGGCAACGGGAAATTAAGACATAGGTTTGAATGGATATACTGCCAAAATCGCATTAATGAGTCACGAAAGGGGGGAAACATCGAATTTGAATTCAAAGAAGCATATAAAGCATAGATGGCCTGTTACCAAACAACCCTTAGCACTTTTCATATTAATTCATTCTGTTATCAAGCAGACAGGAGCATGATGAATGAGGCACTCCTAAGAGAAATTCAATGGTTTCAAGCATTGCTGAAGGATATGTAGGAGACCCTAATTAGGATGAAAACCATAACCAAGGATGTGATGTAGAAACCTACATCGTAGGTAGGAGGTAACACCGAGATCCCTAAATCACCTCAGACACCGCAAACCAAGAAGGACCCATAGGTAGCAGGAGCGGTCTGGATGTCTCCATGAAAATCTGCGATTCGACAAATTATCAATGGAAGAAAAGGTAAAAATGGTTACTATTGAGAGTGATGATGAGGAAGAGGATCCTCTGACCTTTGTCCAAGAGATGGAAGAAGATATATAGCCAGCACGGGCTCCAAAAAAACAACCTAAGTATGTCCCTCTGCGAAAAGGGAGGGTCGAGGTGACTAAAGATGTGGATGTCGTTAAAAGAGCACTCATAACCCCGTCCCTCCCCAAAGGGGTTCTGTTCGAAGGAATGGGGATTGGCCGCATTCCCACTATGAAATTTGAAGACTGGGATCTTGTGGATAATCAGAAGTTTCCCCATTTGGAAACTAGCGAATTGATGGAACAAAGCACAGAGGGGGCCATTACAACACTACAACCACAAAAAGAGTTGCGAGGGGTGGAGGAGGCTAGGCTACTCCACTTCCTGTCAATTCCACACTTCCATTGGGCCCCAATCACGATATTTATCACCAAGCAACTACTCTGCCTGGTGCATGACAGGTACTTATGGCTAAAAAACCCATCCCCATCATGGTGGAGCTCATTCATAGGATCTCTTGGCTTCCTTGTGAAGGAAGGGACCCTGCAGAAATAGTTGGCACGAGTGGCAACTTGACGATCGCGGAAGCCATGAAAAAGAAATATAAGTTGGAGAAAAAGCAGAGAGGGTATGTTATTACTAGTATTCAGGACAAAGGGGTCCGCATTGCTACTCAACTGTTGGCAGGAAAGGTGATGAGAAAATGTTGCGGAAGTGAGGTACCGGCAACAGTGGACCACCCTTCCCTTCATTGCCATTAACGATGTTGTTTTTGCAGTGCTCGATACCTGGCCATCAAAGTGGCATGGACCAGATGCGATAGGACATGATGAGATCGCAATCCAAAAATAGAAGGCTGCCACCAAGGTCCTAACATAGAAGAAGCGGAATGAACAGTTCGCTGAGGAAGTACAGGCATCCTGGGAGGCAGCGCAAACTACCATAGCCAAGGTAACAGTAGGAGGGGTTGCTACAATAGAGGAAAAAGTGGCCCGAACATGACTATAGAGCTATAAGTGGATAATGTGATAGAAGATGCAGAGCCAACCACCACCTGTTCGCCCTTAAAATGACCGCGTGCAACATAATGGTCAAAGTCACGGAAGAAGACCAAGGCATCCAAGTTGGATGGGGAACTTATCACATTAACTGAGGGTGACCTATGTGACATTGGGGATACAGTTCATGAAGTCACCAGGGAGGTTCTCGATGAGGCCATGACAGAGTAGCAGACTATGTTAAGGGCACTCAGGATGCAACTGCAGGAACTTGAAGCACAGATCCTAGAGCTAGGAGTAGTAGCTACACATGGAGCTACGGGTACATCAACAACTGAGCAGCAGCTGCAGGCCAAAATGGCTAATACTATCACACTTCCGGTAGGAGCATTGACAGTAGACAACGTGGTGAAAAGAGTTGTGGTAGGTCGGCTTACAGGACTTGGATTAAATTTGGCTGCCCTCCGACGAGAAATCTTATACCAACTACAAGATGGCGCAACAACAGAGCTCCACGCTAGGGAAGGACGTGTGGTACAGATACTCAGCAAGAAACGAATTAACATCGAGCAATTGAGCCTCCAACGTGATGAAGCAATAACATAGAATTGGCAGTTGGAGAAAATTGTTGAGGAAGCATGTTGTTGTGCCCCTAAGCTCAAGATTGTGTCCGATTTACCTGTAGGCATATGGATCCACAAGTTGGCTAGTGGGTTCCACGAAGTGAAGGAAGAAGCAGCAAGGATCTAGTTGGACCTCAACTTGTAGATCGCAGAGTTGAAAATGAAATCGTAGCCCTCTACTCCACCTAAAGTCAGAGAGTAGCGGAAAGGCACCATTCAATCTGGGTGGGAAGCAATAGCATGTGCCTTGTAGGAGTGCACCAGCTTTTTGGATCAGTCACTTATCATGGTCACTTCACTACAGGAAGACCCAACCTTACAGCAGTTGGAGATAGAAGCACGGGAGTTGTAGAAACCCTATGATAATGCCAGGGGTACCACGTAGACGGTTGCTATTACGCAGCGATTGGCTAAGATGAGGGAGGCCCAGGTTCTCAAGGCATAGGTTGATGCCGCTCGGTAGAAGGAAGTAGTGCTTAAAGAATGCATCCGGCCTTGGCTTGATGAGGCATTCGCGGTCTCTGCCAACATCAAGGGAAAGTTAGGACACAGGCAAGTAGTTTATGAACCCGGACAAGCAACTGAAACTGATCCAGATGCATCTGTGCCTCTCGTACAATGGGTACTGCAGATGGCCAAAGAATTTGTTGTGAGCATAAGCGAAGTGTAGAAGTTGCTGGAGAACCTCCATGCAAAGATTGCTGCACTAGTCGAGTGACTTGAGATGAGTCACGGTGATTGTGTTGGAGGCCTGTTGGGCAGTGGATCCCTCGCGTAATGGTTTTGGGGCTCAAAGCCCACAATTTTGGGTAATATTATGATAAAGGCTCTGTGAGGTGCGCAGAGTGTGAATTGTAATGAGTCAAGTCAAAGGGTTGTCTGCCTGAAAATAATGTAAAATAATAGAAAGAGAGTTAGCCTACCCATGGTCCGCGGAACATGGGAATGTATAAATAGAGAGAGGCTCTAAGGGTAGAAGGAAGTTGTTTGCTCGGATCTTGAAGATCGTGGGTTTATGAATGCAATATTCACTCTGAGTCTATAAGTCTAAGTTTTGGGTCATAGTAGGAGATAGAGGCTCCGCAGCTGTGTGCGTAGAGGCCTGGTAGAGTCAACAACTGTGGGCGCGGACCCTTGCAGCTGTGTGCGCAGGGCTGGAAGAGGATTGTACTGAATTGAAGACATCAATAAAGCTAAGTTGGTTCTGAAATATTGTGGTTCTATTTATATTCTTATTTATGCATCTATTATGGTTTTTGATGTTATGAATTATGATTGGGCACACTGGTTATTACTGTTGAATGCTTGAATAAGACCTTAAGAGTTAGATCAAATCTATAATAAACAAATTAATAATAAGAATCTGGGATGTGCCTTGGTGCTGAGCTATGCAAAGGCTTGACAAGCTGTGTGGAGTAGCATGAGTGCACAGGTCGGTTCACGACCCTTCCAGTCCTCATCAAGACATCCCTAAGGTGTGGAAACCTGGTTCCAACACCCTACCATACTACCTCGGGTTAGACTTCAGTCCACGCTCCACGGATTGTTGCAGAAAGGGCTAGTAGTGTGGGATTTGTTTGGCTAAAACACTTCCAAACCTAGGTCAAGCCCCAACAAGCCAATCTGCGCACACAGCTGCAGACTCTACCAGGCCTCTGCACACACAGTTGTAGAGCCTCTATCTCCTAATAAAACCAAAGACTCAGACCTATAGACTCAGAGTGAATATTGCATTTTTAAACCCATAACATTCAAGATTCGAGAAAAAATTGCCTTCTACCCTTAGAGCCTCGCTCTATTTATACATTCCCATGGTTCGCGGACCATGGGTAGGCTGACTCACTTTCTATTTTCTTACATTATTTTTGGGTGGAAAACCCTTTGACGACTCATTACAATTCACGCTCCGCACACCTCATGGAGCCTTTACCATACTATTACCCAAAATTTTGGGCTTTGAGCCCCAAAACTGTTACGCGGGGGATCCACTGCCCAACGGGCCCCCAACATAATCATCGTGACTCATCCTGAGTCACCCGACTAGTGCAACAATATTCACATGGAGGTCCTCCAACAACTTCTACGCTTTTCTTACGCTTGCAACAAATTCTTCTGCCATTTACTGTACTTGCTGTATGCAAGCTACCGATGCATCAATATCAGTTTTAGTTGCTTATCCTGGTTCATATACTACCTACATGTTGGCTAACTTTCCCTCGATGTTGGCGGGGACCGCGAATGCCTCATCAAGCCAAGGATGGATGTGTTCTTGAAGACTTCCTCCTTTTTCCAAGTGACGTGAACTTGTGCCTTGAGAACCTGGGCCTCCGGCCAATCGTTACGTAATAGAAACCATCTGCGCGGTTCCCCTAACATTATCATAGGCTTACTGCAACTCCTATACTTCATTCTCCAACCTCTGTAAGGTTGGGTCTTCCTGTAGTGAAGTGACCATGATAAGTGACTGATCCAACAAGTCGGCGCTCATTTGCATGGCACATGCTATTGCTTCCTACTCAGATTGAATGGTGCCTTTCCGCTACTCTCTGACCTCCGGTGGTGTAGAGGGCCGCGATTTCAGTTTCAGCTCTGCGATCTACAAGTTGAGGTCCAACTAGATGCTTGCTGCTTCTTCCTTCACTTTGTGGAACCCACTGGCCAACTTGTGGATTCGTATGCCTATAGGTAAATCTGCTGCAATCTTGAGCTCAGGGGCATGACAACACACTTCCTCAACAATTTGCTCCAACTACCAATTCTATGCTATTGCTTCATCATGCTGGAGGCTCAACTGCTCAATGTTAATTCGTTGCTCGCTGAGTATCTGTACAACACATCCTTCCCTAGCATAGAGCTCTGTCGTTGCGCCATCCTATAGTTGGTATAAGATTTCTCATGGGAGGGAAACCAAATTGAAACCAAGTATTGTAAGCCAACATACCACAGCTCTATCTGTTGTGTTTTCTGATGTCAATGCTCCTCCTGGAAGTGTGATAGTATTAGCCATTTTGGCCTACAAAAGCTGCTTAGTTGCTGATGTACCCATAGCTCCATGGGTAGCTACCACTCCTGGCTATAAGGTCCGTGCTTCAAGTTCTTATAGTTGCATCTGGAATTCCCTCAACACAATCTGCTGCTTTTTCATGGCCTTGTTGAGCGCCTCCCTGGTGACTTCGCAAACTGTATCTCCGATGTCACATAGGTAACCCTCAGTCAATGTGATAAGTTACCCATCCAACTTGGATGCCTTGGTCTTCTTCCGTGACCTTGACCGTTCTGTCACGCACGGTCAATTTAAAGGTGAACAAGTGGTGTTTGGCTCAGCAACTTCTATCACGTTATCCACTTCAAGCTCTGTATCACATTCAGGCCGCTTTCATCCTCTATTGTAGCAGCCCCTCCTACTGTCACCTTAGCTGTGGCAGTCTGCGCTGCCTCTTGAGATGCCCGTACTTCCTCAATAACCTGTTTGTTTCACTTCTTCTGTGCTAGGAACTTGGTGGTAGCCTTCTGTTTCTGGATTGCAATCTCATCACGTCTTACCACATCTGGTCTGCGCCACTCCAGTGGCCAGGTATCAAGCACCACAAAAACAACGTTTTCAATGGCAATGAAGGGAAGCGTGGTCCACGTCTGCTTTGGATCCTTGCACACCCAGATGTACACATGGTGCATATCCACCTTAAAGTTTTCCATGTTCTTCACACTGTCATATACCTCAGTAGATAGGTGAAGTTGTTTGTTGATCCACTATCGTATGTTTATGTCCATCAATATCCAGAAAATCGTCACTTCTCAGATTCTTGCGGCATCCTTCCTCACCCATAGCGATGCATATTTTTCCGCCTCTGGCCACTCCTAGTCCATGGGGGGAAACTGACTATCCTCAGGCAATTCACCTATAGCCAATAAGATGGATAAGAGAAACCACACATAGTGGAAGGTCTTACCCTGCTCTTGGGCCTCCCTATAGTTCGTCAGGAATTCTTCGCGGAGGGACTGTGCCCAATTGAACTGTACCCCTTCTACGCAGTGCTTAGCTAATGCGATGATTGTTGCTGGTACCTCACTGGTGTGACATTTTCTCATCACCTTTCCTGCCAGCAACTGGGTTGCAATGCGGACCCCTTTGTCTTGAATGCTAGTAATAACATACCCTCTCTACTTTTTCTCCAACTTATATTTCTTTTTCATGGTGTCCGCGATCATCAAGTTACCACTCATGTCGACTATTTTTGCAGGGTCCCTTCCTTCATAGGGAAGCTAAGAGATCCTATGAATGAGCTCCACCGTGATGGGGATGGGTTTCTCTAGCCATAAGCACTCGTCATGCACTAGGTAGAGCAGTTGCTTGATGAAAAATATCGTGATTGGGGCCTGATGAAAGTGTGGAATTGACAAGAGGTTGAGTAGCCCAGACTCCTCCACCCCTCGCAGCTCTTTCTGCGGCTATAGTGTTGTAATGGCCCCCTCCCTGCTTTGTTCCATTAGTTCGATAGTTTCCAAATGGGGAAACTTCTCATTATCCACAAGATCCCAGTCTTCAGATTTCATAGTGGGAATGCGGCCAATCGTTGTTCCTTCGAACAAAACCCCTTTGGGGAGGGACGGGGTTATAATTACGCTTTTAAAGACATCTAAATCTTTAGGTACCTTGACCTCCCTTTCCATGGAGGGACATACTTAGGCTGTTTTGGTGGAGCCGGTATTGGTTGGATATCTTCTTCCATCTATTCCTCTGGTTCCATCTCTACAACAAAGGTCAGAGGGTCCTCTTCCTCATCATCACTCTCAATAGTAATCGCTTTTCTCTTTTCTTCCATCGACAGTTTTCTGAATCACGGATTTTGCGGAGATATCCAGACCGGTCCTGCTACATGTGGGTCCTTCTTAGTTCACGGTGTCCGTGGTGATTTAGGGATCTCAGTTGTACCCCCTACCAGTAGTGTAGGGTTCTGCGTCACATCCTTGTTTATGGCTGACATCCTAATTAGGGTCTCCTGCATATTCTTTGGTAATGCTTGAAACCATGGACTTTCTCTCAGGAGTGCCTCATTCATCATGCTCTTGTCTGCTTGATAACGGAACAAATTAATATGCAAAGTGCCAAAGGTTGTTTGGTGATAGGCCATCTATGCTTTATATGCTTCTTTGAATTTAACTTTGACTGTTCCCTCCTTTTGTGACTCATTAATGTGATTTTTGTGGTAGATCCGTTTAACCCTGTGTCTTAATTGCTCGTTGTCTACTCCTCGGTGTCTTAAATGGGACATCTTGTCATGAACAATATTTACAATGGTCACCTTCCATCTTCCCCATGGGGCAGCGCAGTCCCTTGTACGTGGACGCGTTCTATGCTTCATACTAATTTCGCGCGCCACGTCTAAGCCACGCAACACTCCTACAGACTTCTTTATAGTCTCATCCCCTCTTCCAACTGCATGGAGCACTGAGACTGGGCCTCCTATGGATAGTCAGGTGGTCGTACCCTTGGTGCAGGACTTTAATTTTAGCTTGGGTTGTGGGAACCTTTAGAGTACCTTTGTATCTAGTATCCCATCGCGCTCTACTATATATGGTAGCCTCTCCCATTGGTACGGTCGTATCCATGATAACAGGGTTGCAACTCATTCTAGTACCATGGTAGAATCGACCAAGTTTGGTTCCCTTACTCTCAGATTTGCATGGCCCGCTTGTGCGACTTCGATTTTCATTTTGTTGATGTCTTCATCCAAAATTGCAGTTTTCCTCCTCAGCTGTGCCCATTCTTCATCGAGTTCACGTAGTCTCTTGCTACTACATCAAATGGCTTCCTGTAACCACCGAATTCCTTTGCCTAGGTCCTTGTGTTCAGTCCAAACAACAGGGGTGATGGTCGAGGAGATTCTCTCTGCCTTCCTGTGTCTAATCACGGATAGGGTTATCTTTGCACACCCCATTTTGTTTACGGTCCTATTGGACCATCAAACCCTTGGCATGCACAGATCTAGTTGGGGCGGTGGTTGTACAACATTCAGCTGCATCCTTCAGTGTAGGCGGGTGCCAAAATTGCTTTGTCCTGGCTGCCTAGACCACGTTCGACATTGAATGCCTCCAACCCGTACATGCAGTCGCCTTCTCCATTCACGCCCGTTCCACCTAATCTTCCAAGGTGTACTCCTCCTTGTGTGCAACGCCCCTTTTTGTACACCATGCCGCTCTTGTTCCATGCTTGTAGTTCCACAGTATTCTATGACTTCCTCCCCGTTTGTTGCACCATTGTCATCTGGCAATTTCCTTACTTCAGTTGTCACGCATCGCAATGATCTAATCATCATATTATAATTTAGCGTTGTTATTTCATGCAATCGGTTCCGCCATCACTCTATCTCTTCATCTAAGTTTGACATGCAGGAACTGTCATGTTCCCATGAGATTCTATCGTCCGCTGTTGGATTCACCTGATCCTGGTCTTACGCATTGGTATGTTATGAGGTTGAAATTTTTCTGAGAAAGAGAAGGAGATGCAGATCATCAGAGAAAGGTTGCAACACTAGACTTTGGGGTAAGAGCAGATCGTCATACAAGTATTGTATGTTTGGCATGCAGGTATGTTGGTTAATGATTGTTATAAGCATTAAGTTTGTGTACATGTATGTGAGTCTATGGTTGTTGTGGTTACATGTATGACATATGTTAGTTAATCACTGTGATCATATGTACCTATGTCAGTTAGTCATGAAGGATAATAACTTGTTGTTATATGCATTGTGGTCATATGCATGATGGTTATGGTCATTGTACTTAGGATCTTAATGTTATATGTATCATGATAATTTGGATTTGCCTATGCGTATGGTTAGGGTTATGAAAATAAGGAATGAGCCAATATGCTTTTGATATTGTGTCATAATAAACTAGACCGATTGTGCATATGTGATTGTTATGCATGAATTACAATTGTTTATGAGTTTATGATGTGAACATTTATCTAATTACTGCTATGGATATCATTACCTTAATTATGTTTGGGTTGATATGCTGGGAAGTTATATTGTGCTAATATAGATTGATTGTGTAGACACGACACCCTCCCCTAAGATACATTGAGGTATGAGTTTGACTATGTCATCTATTTGGTGTTTGAGAGTTTGATTATGTTGCTTATTTGGTATGAATTCACTTATCTCATCTACTTGGTGCTTGAGTGCTTGATTGTGTCATCTATCTGGTGTTTGAGCATTTGGTGTCTATTATGACATCTATTTGTTCATTGAATGTTTCACTAGTTGCATGATATGCATTTGTATCTATAAGATTGCATGAAGGAATGATCTTGTGTGAGATGTTTGCAATAACATGTATGCGCTGAGAAAAACTGATATGTTCTTGAGTGTAAGTAGGTGATAATTGTAGCATTATGTATTATGATTTATGAATATGAGTTGATTTTGGATTATGACATGGTTGTTATACTTTGTAAAGGTTGATTTCATATTAATAGATATGGTCTATTGATCTTTGGAACATGTGGCTGACATGTGTGTTCAATTACAAGGCAACGTGCTTGGCACAACATGGTAAGATAACTGGTATATTGTTATATTTATTTATACACTGACAATTATGTGTTTATGGCAGTATGATACATGGAATTGCATGGCAAAGAGATTACCATGAAATCTTGGAGAAGGCTCAAGTTGAGCTTTCCTTTGGAATTATTGGGAAGCCATGGGGATTGAGTCATGGTGTTTGTTGCTAGCCTTGTGATTTTGGTCTTTTGTGATTTTTTGTGCTTGAATGCGGCTTTGTTTATGTCTGGTTAATGGCCATGCCACTTTGTTTGTGGTGTTGTATTATTATTGTCTTCTCATGGTTTTTCTTCTTTATTGATTCTTGTTCTTTCCTTTTATGTTTTGAGGTTCTTGGGAATTGGTTGGGAAAGAGGAAAGTTAGTGGAGTTGGGGGAGAGCTGGATGAAGTCCATTGGGTAATGTAAGACCTGAATGAAGTGTGGTGTATGTATAAAAACAGTTGAAGGTAAGAGTATGACAACCAGTTAGATTGGTGGGGTTCATTGGGGTAAATGGACAGTGGCAGGACAATCATGAGAAAGGTAATAGGAGAGGTAAGGTAAATGGATTTGAGGTGTCCAATGCCTTGGCTATGTTAAGAACTATTGTTCTCAATGTTGTGCATGTGTTGCATGAATAAAGGGATTTCTCTTAACCTAGACCTTATGATATCTAGTAATTATGTGGTGATGATGATTATGCTAATGTGCATATATGTATATATATGTATGTATGTCTTTGTCTGATAGGGCCATTAGGGATCATGATTTCTTTATGCTAATGGTTATATATAAGTATGCATGTATGCCATTTTTCTAACTGGGTCATTAGAGATCATGATTGTTTTACACTGATATTTATATGTGTATATATGTATGTATTTCGTTGGATGATAGGGTCATCAAGGATCATTCGTGTGGAGGAATGATATTTTATGCAGGTGAATGACATGAAGAAGTTGGAATCAATTCAACATAGTATTCCAAACAAATCTATGAGGTTAGTATCACGTGGATATGAATTGATATTACATGTTTATATTATGCATATGTTTATGCTATAACAAGTAATGCTAAGGGATACATTTCCCGACTGCGGGTGATAATTAAGTGGGAAGGTACAGAGGCGGGCTTCCCACTGGGCAAGTGGCAGCCCAGTCCCGCCATCTGTCCTTTACAGTTAAGGCAAGAAATAAAATCAAGGCGGGCATGGAATAATATCAAGTTTCACATGCAAGAGAGCAGTTATATCACAGTTAAGACAACTTCCCACAGCAGCTGCCCTCGCTCGAATCCACTTCCTTCGGCCTTCGGGTTGCAGGTAACTTGTGTTGGTTCGCACATGGATGAAGGAGGCGCCGCGCAGTATAATTACTGCGAGCTGGTGCTGGTAATTCACTTTCTCCTTCATGTTTTGTATGCTGTTTGGCTTTGGGGATTTCGTTGGTGTGGCTTGTTGTTGGTTCCTGGGTTCTGGAGGAGATCTTGGAGGTTCAGACCTCAGCCCTCATCTCTGAAGGCCTTGGTCTCATCCTCTGAGTGTCTGGTCCACAGTGTATTTCATTTTCGTGCTCTTAAGCTCTGGTTTGGTCGGTTATGGGTGTTCTCTCTGGTCAATTTCATGTTTGTAGTTCCCCTGAGTGTTTTCACTGCTGGGTTTCTCCCGCTCTCAGTGCCTCTGCTAGTTTCCAAGCCTTTGGGCCTCAATTCTGGGTCCCCCGTGCCATCTCTGTGCAGCCAAAGTTCTCTGTGTCATTTCCGCTCCAGCTTCTCTGTCCTCGTCATTGTAGTATGCCGCGAGAACGGCTTCGCCTCTGTAGCTGCAGAGGCGGGTCTCTGGGAGGCGTAAGATGCAGAGCCATTCCTCAGCGCTCCTCGTACTCCACGGATTCGTCATCAGATGAAATTGATTCAAGGGTCGCAAGGCGAGGCCGTGGGCGAGGCAGGGGGCGTGCGCGTGCTGATGTTTGTGGGCATAGCTCACATCCCTCAACCCGGTTTCGCTTCCCTTGTTTATTGGACAATGCAACATACTATGTCTCGGTGCGAATTGAGAATGCGACCATGCAGTTCCACCAGAAGTCCCTGCGGAACGAAGGTCTCTGTCTCCAATCCTGTGTCAAAGAGCTCAGCCTGCGGAAGCCTCGGGTGCGGTGGCGGTGGCGGGACCAAGTGAGCCGGCGAAAGATGATGCGCCCTACATGGACTCAAGCGCGTCAGAGTTGTAGGATTGTGGAAGAGCAGCCCTCCACTTCTGTGGATGCTTAAGCCGATCTCCAGGGCGAACGGGTGGTGGTTCTGGCATCTCCATGAAGTATGTCTGACATTTCTTGTTATCTGTCTTTTCAGTGGGGTTTTTTTCTGCAAAGTTGAAGCTGTGCTCAGCTCTTTTTGGGTCGAATGCGGCTTTCAAGCGTGCCTATGTACGCTGCTTTATTTTCATCTGCTACACTGTTGGGTTAAAGTCGGTGTCTGTAAGCAAGGTAGGGGTCATTGAGTCCGTCTCTCAGCTGGTTATGGTTTTTTGGCAGTTTGTGGGTTCTCCAGTTCTGGTCTGGGACAAATGTCGGTCTTCTGGTTATCAAGGTCAGGTGTCTAGTTGTGTTAAATCCATCTCAGCATGGTGAATTTTGAGGCAAGCCTCGTTGTAATAATTTTGTTACCTTTTGTATAATAATAGAAGTAGCCTAATTTACAAAAAAAAAGAAATGCTAAGGGATACATTAGTAGAATGAAAGTAGTGTGATATGTGACGTGTTGAGGCAAGCATGGATAGTGGAAAGACACTAGAAGTAAGGTTTCTTGGTAGAGACAATGTTTTCTCTGGATGTGCAATACTATTGTTGTGTATCTATTGTACATGATCTACCTATGGCATTGTGGGCATATTGCATATTTAGTGTTGTGTTCCTATTGCATATGCGGTATTGTGCACATATAGCATGTTGTACATGTTTCATATATGGTACTATGTGCATATGGTGTTGTGTATGTGATTTATATGTGGTGCTATGTAAACATTGGTGTTTTGTACGTGTTGTATATGTAGTGCTATGTACATATGGTCCTACGGGCATGTTTGATATGCGGTGTTGTGTACATATGGTGACATGGGTATATGGATATGCAATGCTATGTAAATATGGTGTTGTGTGCATGTTGTACTTGTGGTGTTGTGTACATGTTGTACATGTGGCGTTGTGATGTGTACACATTGTGTAAGTGGTGTTATGTACATTGGGTGTTGTGTACACGTTGTGCAGGTGGTGCTACGTACATGTGGTATTGTGTAAACACCATACATGTTGTGTTATGTATATTTGGTATGGTGCTATGGGTATTATGCAGTCATTATATCTCGACATGTGTATTCATGGTATTGTACGGTGGGTACATACATGTATTGGGTTGTACACTAGATGTAGGTGTATGTGCCTTGATGTACACTAGGTGTAGGTGTATGTGTTGTGTTGTACACCGGGTGTAGGTGTATGTGTCGTGTTGTACACTGAGTGTAGGTGTATGCGCTGCATTGTATACTGTGTATGTGTATATGTTGTACAATGTGATGGGACATACATGTATGGTATTGTCTAGCCCTTGTTGTTGCTATTGAGGGTTGAGGAAGTTTAGTCTTGGGATGCCCTTGTTGCTATTGAGGGTTGAGGTGGTTAGTTGCAGGATACCCTTGTTGTTGATATTAAGGTAGAAGGTAGTTTAGTCTTCAAATTCCCTTGTTTCTTAAAGAGAAGACACTATGTGCTTGCGGGGTTTGGAAACTGATTTAGTGTGTACAAAAAGGATAAAGAACAAATTCAAAAGAAAAAGAGTCATTTGAAAGATTAATATCAATATTTTATTTTAGTTTTATACTTTCATTTGATCTATGAGTTTGATTTATGATGGTTACTATTACATAGTATTTTGTCACGCCTCCTACACTTCCCTGTGACACACTTTGAAGTGCTCAAAACCTAGCAATAATGTAGTGTACTCATCCTGATATGTAGCTCAGATCCTCCCTAAAACAATGATGGAAAAATGCCTTGAGATTCCTCTAAAGAAAAGAGCTCTAAAACCCTAATTTGAGGATCATCGCTCCCCTGACATTGGCAACCCATGCTGGTCGCTAGTTGCAATATACTAGCCTCGCAATGCTAGTGTGCTTTTGGCTTGGATAGCCATGATGATCCCTCAAAGGCAAATTTCCCAATAAGGACAAGGAGGTTTGTGATCTAGAGGCTCCCAGAATGAGAGCTAGAGGTTGTTCAACAAGGATGAGGCCAAGGTCTCTCAACTTGGCCCTTTGGTATTATCCCTATGAACTACCTCCTTGAGATGACGACCTTCTCCTATGTTTGGAGAGATCCTAACTCCCTTTCCCTGCCTATATATTCATCTTTTCCCATTCCCAAATGGTTAGTCTTTCACTATTTGCACCCCTATGTTGAGATAGTGCCTACATGCTACTCATTTGGCTTGGAGAATGAGTGCTTGGAGAGCTTGAGCTTGGACTTGGACATTCATTCAAGGAGAGCTTATTGACATCAAGGCTTGGTTGTATTCTTCCTCCTTTATTCTATTAATATATACAACTTCTGGTTCACTTTCCATAAATGTGTGCATTAATGCATCATTTATCTTAATTATCCTTGATTTGTTAAGTGGATTACTTTTGATTATGCTCTTTGTATTCGTATGGTTTGTTGTGTCTTTGATCTCTTGTGCAGGAATTCAAACACTGCGAGTAGTAGGACTGATCCTGAGGCACAAGTGATATGAGGTCTTCAACAAAGGAGGACATTATAGCATCAGAATGACGTAGGCCATCTTCCTCTTCTCTCATTTCGATTGTAATTTAGGAAAGTGTCTTGTAGATTGTCATGTAGGTTGCTAGTCCCACTCAATGGGCTAGAGGGATCATCCCTATCTGTAGAGAGGATTTTCCTAGACAACAGTTAGATGTGATTTATGATTTTGATTTATGATGGCTTTGTTTTGAGCTAACCGGATATGATATGTTTATACATGATGATTTGATCAAAGAAATAGTTTGACTTGTTGTGATGGGAAGTAAACATAATTACAAGTGTACCTTATTGACAATAAACCAATGAGGTATGATTTGAATTAGTTTCAATTCCTTTTAGTCTAATGGAAATTATGTGCTTGGTGTTAGAGTCGGTCTAGTTATCCCTCTGTCAGAGATCAAAGCTCTTTCTGCATTTCATGTTTAGGTGTCCCATCAGTTTTGATCAGTTGCATTTCGTTAGGCATGCCATAACTCCGACAGAATGGCTTGTGTCACTCATTCCCCTCATGCATGGCACTGCTGGTTCAGGTCTAGTCATAAAGCTTCAAAGGTCATTATTTCAAAATTTTAGGTCTTAGGTCTAGGGTTGGGTCATTTTATGTTGCAAAGTCCAAAAAGACCAGCAGGCCAGAGGGATGTCTTTGATAGATAGTCACTTCAATAATTTTCATCATTGTACAGATAAAGTATGACTTCTCTTCAAAACTCTATTTTGAAGATAAGTCGTCATCTCATTTTTGTAAAACAATTTCAAAAATTTCAATCCTTGAAATGTCCAAGCGCAGCCTTGGTCTCCTTTGCCAGAGCATATCACAACTATCCCTGCAAAAAATTATCAAAGAAAATCATTATTTAAACCAAATTTAAGGAGGAAATAAAAAAGGTTAGAGTCTATTAATTCTGAAAAAGTGTCAACGACAAAACATAAGAAAATGGGTTATGGACCAAACAAAAATCAAAAGGGAGTCTATATGAAGATATTTCACATCATTTGCAACCCATTCCACATTCCAAGAGTGAAGAGCATCGTTCCAAAGCGATCTTGTGAATTTGTATGCAAATTGGAGCATTTTCAGGGCGTGTGGCGCATCAGGTTGGGCGCGCGGTGCATCAGGGGCGTGCGATGCATCAGGCAACAAAGCGCATTGGAAAATTGCAGGCGTGCGGCGCATCAGAGGCGTGCGACGCATCAGAGGCGTGCGACGTGTTGGGTGAGGTGCGCGGCGCACTAGGGTTTAAGCCCAAACTTGGTTCGAAAAACACCAAAATGCCTCCTCTCAAGCACAAATTCATAGGTAGGCTTATATCCATGGATTATTCTTGGTTTTGAACAGTTAATGTAAAGGATTTATGATATGTTTGCCCTAGAAAACCAAGTGGAAAACCCTCCTTTGTCCATTAAATTGCTGTAAGAATTTGAATGCAAAAATTGCTGAAGGGTTTCAAAAACTAAATGTTACCAAGGTTATCTTTTTTTCCTACTTCCTTTTGTTTCCCATCCCCTATATTCACCATTATTTTCCCCAATAATTCCCTCATAAACCCTACACTATCCTCCCTCAAATCCTAATCCCTCACTTCTATTACAAACACATGATCCCTACCTCATCCCAAAACCCTAAAAATCCAAGATTTCCATGTTCCTTCCCTTCTCTAAATTCCTTGTTTTATTTCCATGTTCCCCATTTCTCTAATGTTTTCCCTTTCCTAATATTCCCTTGTACATTTGTGTCCCCTTGGTCACAACATTTTTAGAGAAAAAGAAACAGTTTACAGTCAGTTTTTGTACACAGTTATACATCAGCATATATTATATATATATATATATATATATATATATATATATATATATATAATATATATATATATATTATATATATATTCCAGCTATCTTGTTTCTAAAGACATGTCAGAGACCGAGTCAGGTATATGAGCAAGAGTATGATAGTGATTCTACACCGGAGGTAAATGTGCCAAATGTGCCACGGAGGTATCACAAAGGTGGCAAAAGTGGTCCAGCATGTTAGGGAGGAGCCTACTTCTTTGGCTCAATTGCAAGCTTGCCCACTTGCAATGGATTGTTTTCAGCGCCAATCATGTTTCCAATACTGTGAGATGATCTCACAAACTCAGCATCATCGGGAACTAGTCTGTTTATTTGTTCTAAATTTACAGGATGGTCATGTAAACCTTGACGGAGTGAATTTCACCTTGTCACCCGAGATTATTGCTCAGGCCACCGGGATACGAAATGTAGGGGAGGAATGGAGAAAACGCTAGCTGCTAGACAGATTTTACTATGAGCCATATATCAATCCCGGGTATATGAGACACTTGAGTGCAGCTTTTCCTTTCAGATTCTTGAAAGATGAGTTTGCACTATTGATGAAACTCATCATTCGATATTTCAGTTGCGAGGGCAGATTCTCGCATCTCTATGCATACCATGTCTGTTCGTTGATGCATTTCACAAGGGTACGTATGATGAACATTCCGTTTTTCATGTGTCGCAACATAGAGAGGATGGTGCCTTTAGTACAAAGGAAAAGCCCAACACATCAACATAGGAGCATATATCATTATGCATTGATCAAAATAATAGTGATGCATCAGTTGGCACAACAGGGTATTACTTGGGAGGATTTCATCTCCCGTGATTACTTTTTCACGCTACAACCTCCTCCAGAGATAGTTCATGATGAGGGAGGGCCTTCATAGCAGTTTGACATTCCTGAGACCAAGCATGTCGATGCTCCAACATATGTGACATATCAGCGAGGCCATAGGGCCTTATTTGCATCTGCACGACGAGTGTTATCTCCACCCGGGGTGGAAGGGGTCTCGTTGACATCATCAGCACAGCGAGTATTATCTCCACATCATGTGGAAAGGGTCTCGCCTCCGTCTTCAACATAGGTACAGATTCAGGATAGAGGCAAGAGACCCATGGTTGATGAGGGTCCTTCAGGAGGTCAGGACATGGGTATCATTGATGTTGATGCTAGCTCTCCTAACTCTGAGCTAAAGGAGATCATCCGAGAGCAAAGGGCCGAGAATGAGTTGCTGCAAAAGAAATTGTAGATGGCTAAGTGGGTGATCAACTACTTGGAGCAGTGCAAAAAACAGCTGGAATATGAGCATACACTTTATGAGCTGCGGAAGATCCGAGAAGACCGAGAATTGGCCCGAAGGAGACCCGGTGATTTGACACCTATTGATCGAGAATAAATTCTCATCCGGGTAAACACTCATTTGGAGAAGTTGTTGGTGAAGGAAAACAGAGACAAAGACATGCTTCGTCATATGAAAACTCACTATTGGGCTCGCATGCATGTTTGGAAAGCGAAAATGAAGATCCTAAAGAGGCGTTTGAGCAAAGCGCTAAAGCGACGGAAAAAGCCCGATCCACTCTAAATTTTGGCTGATGCTTCATTGGCGGGGCACAAAACATGATAGAGGGTCTTCACTCCGAATTTGAGCAAATTCAGAGAAAATTTTGTCATATTGAAATTTTTGGCTTGCAAAACAGGTTTTTTGGACGCGTAGCCCGCAGCGCACGACCCATAAGATGGGGAGGTCCAAATCACAAATGGCTTGTAGTTTTGGATTTTTTATGATGAATTATACATGATCAGCCATTTCCAAAGCATTTCATCAAGTTCTGGGTGACCAAAAGGCTAAAAAACATCATGAAAATCACCTTTCTGCCACTTTTTGCACCAGCAGGAAGTACTTTCGGGAGAATTCACTTTTGGAGGGTCAAATGGACACCAAATTGAAAAATTCCACTTGGGTTAGAAAGTAGACATCCAAGGCTTTCCAACAAGCCAACCGGAGGTCAATTTGGATGCCGGGAAGTGCCCAAAAAACAGGTGGAAAGGCGCACAATGCACATGGCTTAGGCGCACGGCGCACAGGGTTTTTAGCACAATTTTCATCCTCAGCTCAACAAATGAAGCCAGTTTGACCAGTTTTGACTTGTGATGTGATTTTTCACCCCTCTTGATGTAATTAATGAAACATTATTTTGATTTGACACTTATTTACCTATTCTAGATGATTCATTCATAAAATAGCAAAAATTTAATGAATGAATTGGTTTCCTAGCTTATAGAGGCAAGTTGTTTTGACTGCCTAGATTGTAGTTCTTTGTTTAGAATTGGTTGAAACAACTCCTAGGATGATGAGATCAACCCCTAGAGGCAAGGGAATGTGTTGGCTTGCCTATATTATGTATTTTCTTAGTCATTTTCAGGGTTGGACTCTTGGGAATAGTTGGATACACTATTGTACATATTTTATCTGAATTTTTGGCAAAGGAAAGACCATGGTTTTGCAACACTATTTGGGATTCATGTGGCTTTATTTGTTGATGGTGTGTTTATTTTAGTACTTGTAAGTTGTTTATTTGTACCGCTTTCCTTCTTTAATCTTCTGCAATTGAACAAATGAAGTGTTAAGGTAGAATCCATAAATTTGCTATGCTCTGCCTTTAAATTTGTTTAATTTTCCATGTTTTCATCTATTTAGGGAGAATCCTTGAAATTTTCTTGCTCTCCTTAACCCCTCACCAGTCAGATCTATCCATTCAATCACTTTAAAGGCATCAAAGCAATCGCCTATCTTTCCCCAAGTAGACCTCTGCAAAAGCTGTGCCTCATCCCCACACTCAAAATTGCCTTTCCCTTGAATTCAACAAAACCTCAAAAAATCAATCTCAAAGTCCTTGTACTTCATACCTAGCCTAAAATTAGTCATCAATTTAGTCATCTCGAGCCTCATTGATTACCTTTTGCCGAGATTGACTCGGAGAGAGCCCTCTCCTATCCTCGTAGGGCTAGCTACGAGGCTGAGCGTGGTTTGATGTAGCCTTGAGTTTTACCTTATTTCAGCCTAAGGTAGATTTGAGCGCTAACACTTGGCACAAGAAGCATGGAAATTCCCAATTGGGGGTTTTGGAAATGGCTACGAGAATTAGTGGCGACATAAAAAGTAATTGGAACAGGTAGTAATATGTTGGTAAAGCACTTCAGGAGCAAGGCCATTGTGGGACACTGGTGCCCAAGAATGCCCACGGATTTCCATGAGCATGTTATGACAAGTATTATGTCCTTGAGGTAGGTATATGCCTTAGTTTTTGGATCTTCTGACGCGAGGAAACATTACCAAGGGATGGATCACCCAGGATAGGTGATGATGGGGAACTTGGAAGGTGAATGAATGAATGAATGAATGAAAGGGGGTGGCCAAATTTCCCAAGGGACTGTGTAGCAAAGAAGGGAAGGTCGGGATGGATTTGTTTTAGTCATTATCATTTCTAGATGTAATCAGATGCACATTGGGAGTGTGCGCTGAACAATGATCCATTAACTGTTCATTGAGAGGACAAGTGGTGCAGGATTGTAGTGTTGGACATCAAATGTGCTTTTGAATTTGGCAGTGGATTCTGTACTCAGGAAGGAGGTGAATCTTGGTATTACTTTGAGGGTGTAGGTGTGAGCCTCTAGACTCCCTTATTGTGGATGCATGCATTGTATCC
Organism: Pinus taeda; assembly: GCA_000404065.3. Classification (NCBI taxonomy): domain Eukaryota; kingdom Viridiplantae; phylum Streptophyta; class Pinopsida; order Pinales; family Pinaceae; genus Pinus; species Pinus taeda. The sequence continues at coordinate 106,799 of APFE031718246.1, read as the reverse complement.
TTTTATTTTCTAGTTGAGAAAATGTGCATATGTGTATGTGTGTATATTATTGTAAATAATGTATCGAGATGGATTTATAAAGCTCCATAGACAATATGGTTATTTGTTGGTTGAAGAAAATGTGCATCAATGTATATGTGATTGTTATTGTAAATACCATAATGAGTTGTGTTATAAAGCTCTAATAAGTGATACGTTGGTTTGATTTTGAGCAAGTTATTCATTGTAAATACTGCAATGAGCTAAGTTATAAAGCTCCATGGGCAGTATGTTTTACTTTTCAGCTGTCTTTCTTTTTATAGGTGTCATTGAACACCAAGGACATTGTTCCCCTAAGGGGGAGGGTTCTGTTGTTGGAACTAGGATCATTACTGGGGGGGGGGAAGGGGTGAACCAGTAGTGATAACAATTACAAAAATTTACCATTATTTGTCCAATATATTAATTCATTCATTTATTAATACGTAAGCATTAGATCTGAAACATACAACTTCAAATAGATCTTCACATGAGAGCCATAATAATATGAAATAAGTATGAAAAATGAAACACAATCATTACATGACATAGGGAAACAGGATCTCTTGTGGAAAACCCCCTACTAAGGAAAAAACCACCCTTGTTGTTGTTGCGCTTCCCAATATATATTATTAGATATCAAGAAAATCATTACATAAAGAGTACAATATGGAAAATATTTTAAAGGAACTATGATTTCCATCTCATGACTTTACAAACTATTATCTGATCAACAAGCCTTACCCAACCACCATTAGACTCACGACTCTATAGACTCTATCCTGATCAATAAGCCTTTCCCAACCACCATTGGATTCATGCCTCTACATAATCTATCTGATTTACAAGCCTTTCCCAACCTCCATTGTACTTATGACTATATTTGTTCTCAATCCTTGTATTGCTGGAGCTCCCACCCCAATTCTCAATGTGATTCACCTTTCATATATTTTCAAACTCGAACACTAGAGCCGCTCAACATGAACATCAAGAAAATAATATCAACATAGCTCAACATATCAATCACTGAATCAATCTCAAACCATACTCCTCTCTCACATTCATACACCATTCTCAATTCACATAGCCTCAATACATTTTCTACAAACAAATAGATTCAAAAACTCAATAATACAATACATAACAATGATATGAAAAGCATGTGACACTAGTGCAACCAATCTATCACAATCATATGAATTGAAACAACAATTATGCCCCTACATTCACAAATTAATTAGGAAAACAATTGTAGCTTTGTCACATAAGCATAGTTTTCAGCCCTGCAAAATTTTGTCTTCGCTACAACTATACCTCCATGCACATTCTTCTTCAACCAAATCACGCTTCTCACTAATGGCCCTCCAAAACACTATAATACATTTCTCACCCAAGAGAACCAACCAAATGAGCAACCTTTCTCCACATATTTGTAGATTCTTAAGATGATTAAATGAATAAATTCCAATCATGTAGTGGAGCTTTGTTCATATGATGAAAGTGCTTTAGTTCATTGATTATTGACTCAAACAAGCCACTACCTTCATTTACTAATGAATATTATCTTGTAAACATCATATAGAAGCACAACTAACTTTTTTTGACCTTTACATGAAGAGTCTCGAACAATACATATCAGAAAAGAAATTCAACACATGATGAGTGCAAGGAATGCAGAGGAATTATAGTGAAAATTCCTCAGTAGCACTCATAGCACTGAGTAATTTTGACTAGAATCCATAACCGCTCCCTTGAGCATGTCTTTCTAATGACTAGAGCCTAAAACTGCTCCCTTGACCCATCATGCATTTGAATATGGCTAAGGAAGGTCAAACATCAGCCAACTCAGCTTAGAACTTGACCAAAATTCTTCTAGACCTTAATCAACATTAGATAGACCTCTAGAAACCACTGTAGTCTCTGCAACATTCCATTAATCCACTGTAGAAACTCCATCATCATAACAAGTCAAACTAGGTTCACTTGGATGTCATCCATCAACTACACTAACTCTCAAGCCATTAAACTTCACGACAACAACTCCAATAGCTGGAACCATCAATGATAGACCTTACAATTAATCAAACAAGCTGAAAACCATCCATATATGCACCTAGTACAATAGACATGTGTTTACGGTTTCCAATACTGTCTACTAGGTGTAGAAAATCCATACCATCCATATACACAACTAATACCATAGACATGACTTGGCCATCACTAATACTGTCAACTAGGTGTAATAACTCGATATCCTGCCAATGCATGCACACACAAGCCAACAACCTGCACTAACAACTGCAACCATCAAGATAAAGTCTGCAACCAATGCATGATCCAAGTACCATCTCACTAGAATGTGCATAATCACATACAACCAGGTTGATATCAATGCCAACCATCACCAATGCATCCTCCAACACCATGCTACTAGGTTGACATCAATGTTAACCAAACAACTAATAACAACATCAATGCCAACAATATCCCTCTTTAGCATTGATGTCGACCCCGGCTAGTCAACCAAAGAAACCTCATTCACTCCCCCTTTGAAATCAATGGAAAAGGTTTGAGCTCATCCAAGAAAGCATAGTCGAAATAGGCACTATAGCCTCTTGACACTAATTGTGCCTTTAATAAGCAACAACAACAATAATAATCCACATAGTGTGAGTAGTAGCAGACAATGACTAGTAAACATAGCATCACATCATATATATCAACAAAATCTAATCACAATGCATCAACAACCAACAACACTCATCATGGCAATAGGACATCCCACAATAGCAGTAATGACTCTCTCTCTCCCCTAAAACAACAACAACAACAATATCAAGGCCCAAATAGTAGCAATAAACTGTGTCTCTCAGCAACAACAACATTTCATAAGAAACAACAACAAAAATAATCAACAAATCCATGATCACCACTCTCAATTAGCAACAGTAGCATACAAATCAACAACAACGAGCAACAACAACAAATACCTGAGTAGCAGTAGCATAACATAACCATCAAAAACATCTAATGTGAGCAAAAATACATCATAAGTAGCAACATCACTCATCTCAACAACATAAACTACATTAACCTCACTCTCATCCAAACCAATGAAGACATGAGCATCAACATGAGCATCATCTCTACATCAAAATCACCACCACCAATAGCAAAAAAACTAATCACCATCATAAAACAAGACTACACTACATCCATAACATAGTGTAGATAATGGAAACAACATCCTCCCATGTAGCAGCATATCATCACTGGAAATAATAGTACCAAGGCGTATGATGACCATCATCAACAATACAATGTGATAAGAAACACATAATTCCCTCCATGTGACAAGTAGGAGGCTAATCCAAAAGAAAGAAGGACTATGACTCACAAATATTGCAATGAAAGTACATGGC